>JARHVA010002808.1:1200000-1342500 GCA_037957365.1 Torreya grandis | reverse complement strand
AAATTATGGTGTTCTTCAATTGTGAATAGAGAGGTGACATTCCTAGGTTCTATAATCAAATGACTATAATATAGAATAGGTTTTATGAGGCTTCTAGAGTATAATAAAGAAGATAAATTAATACATGGAAACCAAAGGTGGTAAGTATGAGTTATGATGAGACTAAAGGTCCAAGTAATATATTTGATATGTTGGAGAATACTTTTGAATTTGAAGAGTCCCAAGAGGTCTCATTGTCTACTGAGTTTTATAATGAGGTAACTAAGCTCAAGAAAAAGACCACGGTGATAGTTGAAGCTAGTTCTAAGGTATGTATAGATCCAAGTGAACATCTTGTTATTGTTAAAAAAGTTCTTAGTGATGATGATCCAAGTTGTAAGGAATATTATTTAGATGAAAAGGTATGCCATGAATATATATTGTCTTCATGTATTGAAAATATAATCATAGAATAAAAGGATAGTGTTGTAGTAGTTGAGGAAGTTATTTTTCTAAAGCCAAAGAAGAAGAAGAATAAGAACTATAAGTATCATCTAAGAAAGGAGGAAGAGGAATATGAGGAGTTTTATTTATTTTAGATCATTGAGGTATAAATGATATCTCTATTTATACTTCTTAAGAGACATTTTTCAAGTGGAGAATCAAGTGTTGTTATGGTGTTTTTCAGTTGGAATAGTCTATAAGGCCAGATTGAAGATTCTCAGATGGAAAATGAGGATTTATGTTTTGTCAAGATAATCCTTATACATAGAAAGGTCTATTGACATTATTATATCATGATCCAAGTGGTTTTGTGGTCTAAAGGTATGCTAAAGTCAATTTGGAGATTTTGTTAACTTTCAGGTTTCCAAGTTTGTTCTTAAGAGCTTGTAGGTCCTAAAATGGGTTATAGGAAGTCAAGGTTCCCAATGATGTGGAATTTCAAATCTTGGTCCAAAAGTATGTAATGTTTGTCTATAGGTGTAAAATAAGTTTTAGTGGTGTATGTTGAGTGGAAGGTGTTATGTTGACTTTATTTTGAGAATCTAGGGTTTTGGGTTTTTCTAGAAAAGTGGTCTACCTTATGATTTTAGATTTTTTAATATGTTGAATAGGCCAAATTGGTTGTCAAATCATGCTTCATAAATATTTGAAGGTTTTTGGTTCTCATGTTATTCAATTTTTTTGTCAAATTAGAGGCCTAATTGGGTAATAAGTTTGCGAAGGAAGTATGTTGTAGAGAATGAACTAGTTATTAAAAATTGGCGTGATTAAGGGGGAATTTGAGAGTGCTCCAAATATGATGTATTAGGCCTTGAAGATGTGTCTATTGAAAATCATGGGCTCTAAAAGTTCCAGGTAGGGCTACAAGGATGCAAGACATGCCTAGTATGAAGATTTGATGTATTGTTCAGTTTCTCCAAAAAGGTAAGGTATGTGTGTTTTAAGGTGAGTTCTCAAGATTGGTTTAGAACATGTTTCTTGATTAATGAGTGGTAGTATGCTCTATTGATTGTCATGGAAGTGTCTTGAGAGAGAAGGATGATAAGCCTACCTGGTGGTTCCTAATGTTGTGCAGAGATCTAAAGATGCTTATAATGGTGTAATTGATCAAAAATCTTATGCGGAGTCTCTCTAAAATATTTCTTGGTGAGTTCCATAAATTTTAAATATTTTTATGTGTTCTTTCTTCATTGGTTGCAATGCTTGATGAAGAGAGTGTTAACATGGAAAAAGAAGATGTTGTCAAGGCAAGTTGATGTAGGATCAAGATAAGGGGGAGTTTTTATCATCTTTATAAGATGGTCCTTTCCTATTTGATAATATTTTCATGTCCTCAAGATTATATTGTGCCAAATTTGTCATTGTGGCAAAGGGGGAGAAAGTCTCTATTGTGGGAAGTACTTAAAGAAAAAGAAGGTGAGCTATATGTTGATATATATGATGTTTGTTCATCAATGAAAAAGGGGGAGATTATTGGAGACTTTTTATTGATGCCATGGTGATGTCAAGGAGGTTTCTTGGTGAGTGGATAAAGTGATTTGATAGCCTAAGTAACACTGACAAAGTGTGTAATGTGCTTGTCCTAGTGTGCTTGAAGTTGGCTTGGTTGATCTTTAGTTTTGGCATGTTTAGAGATGTTCAAGGATGATTTTGGTGTTTTGAGCATGTGAAATAGGTTAATAAGATGTTATATATGGTTTGAGAGCTTTTTTTCATAAGTGTAATTCATCTGGTAGTCTATAGTGTTCATCTAGACACTTTGGGTCCATTAACAAAAATCTAAGTAGGTAGTTTGATGGCATCAACATTACCACATGGGAATGAGTCAAGGGGATTTGGTCATATGGTTATGAAGAAATTAGTCTCTATTTATTTTATGCTAGATATCAATTAATTAATCATAGCATGGTTGAATATATTAGGGTGAAAATTTGGCTTCTTAATCAGAATTCAGTTTTCCCATACTTAGCCAAATTTACGATGTGGCTAGAAAAAGCCAAGTAAGAAGTTTGATGATGGAATATATCACCTATGTGGAAATTTCACGAGAAGGTGATAATATGGGTTTATTAATTTTTATTCCTAGTTTATTTTTCCTATTTTTTAAATCATGTGATGAAGCATGTCAAAAGATATGCATATGCAAAGTTGGGCTCCCAAGTAGTTTGATTGTGTTTTCCCATACTTAGCCAATTTTGCAATGTGGTAAAATGAGCATATTAACATTTTGATTGTGTTTTATCTTACACATATAAAAATTTCAAGATAAACTAAACATATGGGTTTGTTTATATTTGTGTATAGTTATTTTATACTAAAATCTAGATCATGCACTGAAGCACGACAAAATTTATGAAGAAGCAAAGTTGGTCTCCCAGATAGGTTTTGACATAGTTGGCTCTATGACAATTTTTTTTGAGAAGACAATTTAATGGAATTATATCTCACACACACAAGGGTTCCAAGAGCTATGTGTCACATGGTTAGATTTTCTTATGTGAAGATATCATTTGGTCTAAATTTGATATCCTACATCAAAGAGCAGGAGAAGTTGTTAAGGATAAAAAATGGATACTCAGGCATATTGAAAGGGTCCCCATACTTGGTCAATTTTGAAGTGTTAAAGCTTGAGCAAGATCAATGGTACACGTTGCTCTAAGAAGTTAGGAAGTAGTAAGATGAAGATAGGTGCATAATTTTTAACAACTAAGAAAATCTATAGGATAAGGATCCAACAACAAGTGGGTGTTCATACAGATTGATCGAATGGTGAGTGTTGATCATTAAATACCTGGTTGATCTATAGATATTGATGGATCACCTTGAATCAACATTTCAAGATTGCATGAGATAAGGTCAAAGTGACATATGTTTAATTTTTTAGCATTGGAACCTATGTTATATATTGAACAAGATTGATGGAGTGTATTCTATCTAAGCTAAAAGGAAAATGAGATTTGAGCATTGTGTTCAAGGTTTAACTATAACCATTTCCATTTGAATATTTGAATTTGCTAAGGGAAAAACTAGTGTCTGGTCTTTGGGCCATATCTTTCGATATGAGAGAAATTTTCTCATGTAGTAAAAATAAAAGTGGTAGAGGACTCTTAGATGCATATGAATATATAGACTTGAAGATCTGTAAGCAAGTATAGTCAAAGATATTTATCCTAGAAGCCAAATATGTGTTTGTGCATGTTCTTCAAGTGACTTGAGAAGATTATTTGAGCTTGTTTTGACATTATTTCAATATATCTTAGTGAATTGGCTATTGGGGAGTGTTTTAGACTCCATGAGGATTATTTACATATATTTTCAAGGTTTAACCAATCATATGAAGTATGAACAAAGGTCTTGAAATCAACTATGTTTCCATTCATAATGATTGTGTGTAGAGAGAAGTATCTGAGCTATTTGGGTGTTAATAGAAGATTGTTTTAGCAACTTTAATCATTTGATGATGTACTATGGGACATAAGGAGTGGAAATATGTATTATTAAATTTTCATGTGTTATTTTTATGCTTGAAGAAGTTTCAAAGAGCTGAGTGGGTCTTCATAGGACCTAAAAGTGACTTAGGCCTATTTTAAATGGGATTGTGTTTAAGTGTGACCCATATGAGATGTCTTAAGGGTGAAGGAATGTATTTTGGCTGAAAAGGATTATTATGGACTTGATAATTCATGATTACTCTATATATATTGAAACCAAATGTGTCATGTTATAGAATTGCAAGTGAGAGAATGGGGAGAGGTTTGTGAGAGGCTTATGTGTGTGGTTTGTGGAGTGAATGATAGGTAGTGTACATGTTGGTGGAGTTAACGAGTAGAATAGTTGGTTGACTATGTGTATGATCTATAGGTCATGTTCCTAATGTTAGGATTGTTCTCTTGTAGTTTGTGGAAATGAAAAGAGGTTCAAGTGTGTAGATAAAGACAATTTGAGTGAAGAAGAAAAGAGATTGTGGCATGCCTATGTTAGATGCCTATTGGAGATATAGAGAGTTTGTACATAGGTGAGATAATCAAGAGGTCCATCATCAAGTGTTGAAGACATTAGCTCTAAGGTGTAAATATTCTTTCTAAGGAGGGTCTAAAGGACTTGATCTTCCTTTGGGATAGTTTCTCTTTATGAAATAGGGCTTCACTAAAGACATTTGATTAGAAGGATTTGATCAAGGCTGTAGGTCAGAAGGACTTGACCATAGGTTCCTGATTATAAGGACTTAATCAATCTCTTATTTGTGATAATCTTATAGGATAGTAATCCATGTGTTTGAAGGCTTAAGAGTGGGTTTTATTACCCAAGAGGGTTTCCCACATAGATATTATGTTGTGTATGTGATCTTACATTATGTTCTTTGTTCACTTTTATGAATGATCTACATGCTTCATGAATAACTGTGTTGAATTTTTAAGTATTTACAATGGTTTAGAAATTGAATTGGATTGTTTGTCATCATTGATTCACCCCCTCCTCTCAGTAGATTGTACCTCTAACATATCTGATACCTTGGTCCATATCCTAATGATGGTTTGGGTGGTCTAAGACCACTTATGATTGGGTTTATTAGGACTAGTGAAGTGGGATTAGATTCATTGGATTGTGTTCAATGATTAAATTATTTTATTCTTACTTCAATTTATGATATTTGTCTAAAAATGAGTTGAATTTTTATGTAACACATGGTTGTAATTCATGTTATTCATCATAATTGTATTTAATACAAAGTGATGTAACATAGACATGTATATTTGATTCATGAAATCATTATAGCTGATCATTTGATTATTTAAATAATCTAGCATTACTAGTTTTATTTAAATTTATATTTTTTTATGAATACTTTGATAGAGGAATAAAATTATGAGTTCTTTATCTTATGTTATAATCTAAACACTTATTTGGAATAAGTAGTTGAGAAGTTTCATTAAATGTTGTGGCATCTTGAGTTGTTATTTAATCACGTCTTTGACTGTATTCTTAAATCATTAGTATGTGATTAAGAAACTACTTAGTTATTTAAATATAAAAATGCTAGAGTTTAAATTGATATGTAAAATATATCTCGAGCATGGATCGATTCTGTTCTTGCTTAGAGTATATAAAGTTGAAACATAATATTAATAAACTTTATAAGAGTATTTATAATCATATGCTTGTTTAAGCTAGGTAATAGTTCTCATTAGATATGTTTACTTTTGATATCTATTATACTGTGGTAATTAGGGTGAAGTTCAACGTTATATTAAAACGAAATTTTCAAATTCGTATACATATTATGAATCCTAATTGTGACATGGATTAATTAATGAAAGTATTGATACTTCATTAAATTTTAGTCTGTAGCTATAAGGTTAGCTAAATGAAATCCTTGTAATTTAATTGGTAAATTAAGGGATTTAATTGATTTTAATTCTTGTGTGAGAGTTGTAATAATTTAATTAAATTTGTTATAATGAATAATTAATAATAATTACTTAAAGAATTTAATATGTAATTACCTCCTATAAGATAATATTTTCATATTAATTATTAAGCACTGATATGTGCCATGGACTATATGGGCATCTCCTAAATTAATTTATTATAATTAAATATCATTAAAATTAGGTTACTCTTATGCTATGTTGAATTTATATTAACAACAATTTACTTCATTTGTTTGTTGAAAAAGGAACATGACTATTCCTAGCTAAGCACCTTATGATTGAGGAACAAAATCTATATGTTTGGAATAGACCATCGAATATTTTATTAATGGGTTCTTTTCCTTAAAATTATAAAAAAGTTATGAAATTATATTATTATAATAGAAATATATCTTGAAATAAATAGAATAATTAATATTTCATATTTATATAAGAAATATAATAAATACTTAGACTAAGATCATGGATTAAAGTTAAGGGATAAATTCTTAAGAATAAGATTTAAGTTATACTTAACATAAGTAAATT
The DNA here is from genome assembly GCA_037957365.1 of Torreya grandis. Lineage (NCBI taxonomy): Eukaryota > Viridiplantae > Streptophyta > Pinopsida > Cupressales > Taxaceae > Torreya > Torreya grandis. The sequence continues at coordinate 1,336,057 of JARHVA010002808.1, read as the reverse complement.
CAGTCCATAAGAATTTTCAAATGTATCAAGTTGGTTAACTCATGAGGCATTTATGTTTGTAATAAGGGACTTATTGGAACACAACTAGATACTAAGAGGGGTGGGGTGAGTTAGTATATTTATTAATCTAATCCTTTTCAAGATCTATTAATAAAAATTAAAACTATATGCAAAGATCACAAAAACACAAGTAAAATCAACACAAGATATACCATGGAAAACCCAATATTGGAAAAACCAACATGAGAATAGCTACTAGAATCTACTATTATAATCTAGTCTCATAATAAGGAACCTCATTAGTTAATATTTTTAAAAGCACCAAACCTAAGGAGATACCAATCTCCTTAATTTAAGAGCACCAAATATAAGGAAGGACCCAATCCTTAATTTGAGCACCAAGTCAAATTATCTGATGACAAAAACCAATCAGATTCTTCTATGGAGCTACAACTCTAGATTACAGTAAAGATTCATAAATGAATCTAATCCTTCTACTCTTTTTATAGGTATGATCTACAATTTGTCATGATCTGCACTTCATCTCTCTTTTCTTCCACTCCAACTCTTCTATTTATGTGTCTCTATATATCTCTATTTGACGCACTTCATCTAAATTTTTCCCTCTACCTATTTCACTATGCTCAATGGTAATATAAATAGATTCAATAACTTTTCCCTGTGTCCTAGATGTCATATATATAAATAATTTCTCTAGGATTCCATATTTTCACTATGTTCACACTTGTTTATAAACACATCCCACTCTCTTTTGGACTCACTTTATTATCTCTTGAACTATAATTTCCCACATTTAGAACTCATGCATCCATCACTATGATTCATATTCTTTTACTATCTATAGCGTTTGAAGGACTCTATTTTTTATGCACATGCACTATTACATAGATCTGATCAGGTACAATGATCAATATTCTTGACTTACTTGCATATTCTTGCATGTTCATGCTTCTGAACATTAGAATGAACATATATTTAAATATCTATCATTGATCTTTCATTTGGTACCATGATCTGATGGTCTTTATTCAAATGGCTTAAGTTTAAAATACATCCATTAGATTGATCTCTGATAGGCTCATTCTCTCCATCATATCCTTGTACGATTTTAAACTTTAACATTTCAACATTCAAAAATAATCCATTGATATTTTTGATTCTATCTTTCATGTGCCATTGCATCTCTAAAGATGCATGATCTTTACTTTTATCTAGTCATTAAATGTTGATATCTTTATCCCATCTTGTTGCTTCCTAAGTCTTTATAATGCTTACACTCTGATGATATTTTTAGACTTTATTGATATTTAACTCACCACTATGTCAATAATCCTCAATCACTTTATCTCATTTGAGTCCACTCATTGTTAGATCTTCTAATATGTTTAATCTTTATCTATGCTTAACTCTTGAGAATGTGATACTTGGCATTATCATGTGCCTTCTACACATTGTTATCATTTATCACTATTGATACACTTGTCATCCTCATATTGATTATTGAATTATTGACATTGAACTACAATGTATATTTATTGTTCAATGATATGTGATTGTGACACTTGTCACTTGTGCATTTACTTTGAGGGGCCTTTGATAATTTGAATTTATTACACATTTTTGGATCATCAATAATAATGATTAAGTGATATCATTTGATCAAGATAGGACAAATATAAAGTCTAATAATTAAGAAATATTAATTCCTTTGATCACTACTCGAGTTAGGAATTGCTAGGTCAAAAGGGCAGCTTTTACAATGATGACAAATGCTTAAGTTATAACTTAAACTATTGGGTCCAAGTTATATCTAGTCAACATCAAAATAGAAAATCCTACTAACACCATGAATTAAACCCTTAGGGTTTAACTAATAAATCATATTTTTTTTGAGAGCAAAGATAATTCAATTTTGAGCTCATTTCTTCTCATTTGAACCTACAGACTATATGTCTAGAATGATCATGAAAAACACATAATAGATCTTCTATCTATTTCCTTTGTGAATTTCCACAAATGATATTTATAAAATCATGACAAATTTTTAGGAAATTTTATAAATTTGACTAAGTATGGAGACCATTTCAATATTCTTGGAAGGCTAACTTTGCACCTGCATAACTCTTATTGCACATAGTCATATGACCTATAATTTAGCACATAAGAACCTCTTACATAGGAAATTCCATCCATATATCTAATTACTCCTAAATCCTTCATATGTGCAAGATATGACATCATCAAATTTCCTACTTAGTTTTATTTTACAACCTAAATATTTGACTGTGTTGGAAAACACTATCAAAATGCTTGGGAGCCCAACTTTGCTCAATCATATCTTTTGTCATGATATGTCACATGACCTAAGGTTTAGCATGTAGAAATTAGGTATAAAAATGAAAAAACCCATATCATCATTTTGTACTAACACCTCCATGTGTGAAAATTATAACCTCGTCAATATGATTTCTTTGATTTGTTGAACCCTTTTGCAAATTTGGCTAAGTATTGAAACTTAGTGATTTTTGTCTGAGTATCCAACTTTGCATCCTTATATATTCTATCATGCTTCAACACATGACTTCAAATCTAATGCATAACAACTAGGGACTAATGTGATCATAATCATATGACCAACTCCCCTAGACTCATCCACACATGGCAATGATGATATTAGCAAAATGCCTTCTCAGACTTTCCTTTCATAGACCCAAAATGTCTAAATGATCAATATGAAGAACTAAATGAATTTAACTCATGCACATAGGCATTCCAATCATATTTGACCTTTTATAGGATCCTTTTCATATCCTTTAATCACCATATTTAGTCATGAACATTAATGACATTCTCATAATGTCCCTTTTGACATCAATAACAATCATATTTCCAACAAGAATGGTAAATATAACCAAGTAATTATAGAATCCTTAGGCATGCTTGTTGTGAACTTTTATCCTTCTTGTAAATGGTAAATTTTTCCTAAACAAAACTTAAGCATGGTTGTTGAAAAGTCCCTCGAAGCTTGCAAACTTCCTAAGTTAGTTTTGTATGTAATGAAAAGCCATTCAAATGATTTGATTTACTTTTGGAAATACTACTTTTCCTTTAATATCTATATTTTTTTGTGATTTCATAAATCATACTTAACCATGCTTAGTATGATGATTCTTCTATTGAATCTAGTCTTATTCTACTAATATTTGATGAACTTTGTTTAAACTATCCTTGAGATATTGGCTATTTTATAGCTTGTACAGGTACTCAAGTAAAGGCATAAGCCAATAATGGCTCCATTAGGAAGGCCACAACATAATACATAGATAGAGGTGAGCGGGTAAGAACATATTAACCCATTTCTATATGAGTAATAGGTATTTAAATTAATTCTTAAAGAATCCATGGATGGGTTATGCACTTAGTCTAGTTCTTATGTTGGCTATAATATAGTTATAGATCTCATTATGTGTCTTTATGCTAAACTGTTGGTGAACTTTGTCCCATTATTTTGTTTATAATATTATTTATAAAAACATTATGGTTGTGGGAGAAACTATATTAGGGTAGGCATATAATAAATGTACATCCTTTTTTTATTTGGTCAATGGATGAGGGGATGATTATGCATCTATGTTTGATTCTGTGTAGGCCTTGATGGGTTATCTACTTGTTACTTCTCCCTGTCTTCTTGAACCTAATTGAATATTTTTTTTGAGGAGTATATTATTAGTTTAATAAAATAAATTACATTATATAATTTTTCAATAATTTAAAATGTAGATGCAAATAGTAATTTACCTCTTTCTCTATAAATGAAAGAGAGTTGATCTTCATTTTTTGTGAAGAGTAGTTTGAATATTCATGATCTCCATTTGTAATTATTGAAATACCTCATTGCACAAATCAATAATATAATTCTTGGATGTAGAAATATAATTATCAATGGTAAGAGCAAAATTTAAATCATTAATAATCTTGTTTGGCATATATAAACACCAATAAAATTGTTGGTAGCTCAAAGTACTATGATGTAGGCCATATCCAATATTAGAATGTCTGATGCTATTCTTTATAATACAATTTTATCCTAAAATAATTATATCATGGCTAGAAGAAAAGTATTGTTCACATATTGTATAAGGAGGCCCTTGTTAGATTTATAATTTTGGTCACCTATAATAAAATTAAATATGTTATTAAATATTTTCAATAAAGGTAATAATTAAAAAAAATTAAATTAAAATAATATTAATAGTACCAACCCTAGATCAATAGGTTAAAGTGATATTATATATATATTTTTGTCCTGGTCTATCAGTGAGGCATGGTTGGTCACAAGGTTAACATTTATGGGGGGTAGAACAATAAATTGATGGATGTATTTGGGTCTAATCCCAAATTTAAAAACCGTTATTTCACCTTCATGATATATTTTCACTCAACATAGTCATAGATCTTAAGCAAAGAATTGAGTAAAATAGTGTTTGTGTCATACTAGGGCATGATGACAAACCCCTCTAAACTAAAATTCTCAACCCAATCCATGTATGAATTTTTTTTATAGTATTCAAAGTATCTATAACCACATGAGGTTATTGTATAATATTTTTGATGAGGATGAGTTTTTGGTAGCCACTATGCTACATGTGGTCTATATGTCTTATGTTTTAATTTGATTTATAGGAAATCATGTCTCTAATAGGTCATAGTGGAGGTTTCAAGTTGTAAGAGTGAAATATTAAGTGGTTTGATAATATTTATAGGTATGGAATCCATCAACAAAAAACTATCACACAATAATTGAGTTACCTATCATAGATGTCGCCTGACATAAAAATTGCCATCTGCTAGCACAACTATCATCTGATTACATTATTATCATTTAACAACATTGATGTCATAGGACAAATATGGTGTTAAGCAACATCTATGATTTTGAATTATAATAATGCTATCAAATGATAGATTTTTTTTAAAAAGATAGTAATGCTATAAAATGATAACATAACTCCTGTGTGATATCATGACTATCATGTGACAACATATCTATCATTTGGAAACAAAGACCTATCATCCATATAACTTTTATCACTCATTTATGTATTTTACATGTAGTCACACATTAACATGCCTTTTATGCCCTGTGATGTTTCTCTTGTTGATTCATCTGCTCACTTACACACCATCCATTAACTTTAGAAATACATACTTAGAGTTTCATTAAGAAATCACATGTTTATTTCTATATGGGCCAATAAGATTTACTCTATGATATAGTCATCATCAATCATAAATTAAATGACAAATTGTCGTCATCATCGAAAAACCCTAATCTTCAAAAGGGTAAGAGTAAAGAAAAGATTCCTTATTTTCATGTTCATGAAATAGGCTATGATATTAATACATGTATAATTATTTATAAATTTAAGTGATTTATCCAAGGGAAATATATCATTGATATTGACTTGGTTGACAATATATACATGCAATATTTTGACATATCTTTAGATAAAATAAAAATTCATAATGTGTATGTTGTTCAGACAAGATAAAAGGATTATAATTTTATCTTGAAAGATGATTCAAATGTAGCTATTAATCAAAAATATAATTCCAAACCTTATTCAAATAATAAAAGTAAAGTATTTTATAATAATACTTCTACATATACTTTTATTATGAATTATCAACAATTTAACCCTTTACCTACTAGATTCAACAATGTCCAATATCCACCTTGTAAGCCCAAAAACTACACTCACATTTCTCATATTAATGTTGGGACTTATAATATTATTAATGATTTAGAAATAATTAGAGTTGTTTTTCTTTTCTTCAAGTTGTTGATTTACCTAACAAATTTAAAAATATCAATGATGTTATTAAGAATCCAAATCCCAATAATTTAGTAGGTTTGAAAGAAGAAACCCATAATAATGAATCTCATTTTATTTGTGCTCATTAAAATGATCCTCCAGCCAATTATATTCCTCCACTTTATGTATCTATAAAAACAATTGACACGGTTATCCATAACTATATTACTGGCATAGAAGCTTCTAGGAACATCATGCATGAATTTATTGATAATCAAATAGGAATATATTATTAAACTGACAATAGGAAACTTATTTGTTTTGATCCTCACAAAACCAAAATTAATGGTAAGCTTCATGACATTGTTATTAAGATATTTCAATATGAATGAATTAGGTCTATTTTAAATTTACAAGTTTTAGATATCCCTAATAAATATGTTATGTTATTAGGCATAGATTGGTCTAAAGTAATTGGTTCTTTTATAGATAAGGATAGTACTTAGGTTCCTATTGGTATGAAATTGTGTTTATATATAAAGAGGAATGGAATTGTAATCCTATTGAATCCATACCAAATAATGTTACATATACTAAAACTAGAATTGGTAATTATGAGTTGCCAACTTTGGATGAGACTAATTAGTAACAAATAAGAACTATTTATAGGGAAACCATCTAGTCTTTTTATTTCTATACAACTTATTTACAACATGGAAATGGTGTTGGAATTATTTTAATCTCTTTTAGGTAAATTTTTTAGATATGCTTGTAAATTATGTTTTGAAAAAAATAACAGCATAAATGAATTTGAGGATTTATGGTTAGGTATTAAAAATGAAATAGCTTTGAATATCAAACATTTAGGGGTTTTTGGATATTCTGGGTTAGTTTTTAGATAAGTAGGAAAATGTATAAAACCAATCAAAATCACCTCCATAGATATACTCACAAGGTTTGGTCACTAAATGAGAGATTTGAGGTATTAAATATTAGACATATCCTTAGATAATTTAATTCTTGTTGTGATAAGGTTTCTATTTTGTGGTCTAATTTTACCTTTAGTGACATTGAACCAACTACAAATTACTTATTTCAGACCTAAACTACCTGATCTTAATGATATTTGGTATGTATTTGACTATGGTGAACATATTAATGTTTTTGTAAAAGGTAGGTATTTTTATCATGATGACTATATACTCAATTATGGTAATTATCTATAGTTAAGTGCTAACAAATTACCTTCTATTTTATTCAACCTATAATAAATGTTCACACCTCATAATTAAGCTACGATTTTGTGAATCATGGATATATCTAGGAAAATTATAGGTATGTTTATTCCCATTAATCTTGGCACACAAAAATATCATAAATTTATATATTTATGTATTTATTATAGTGCTGAGGAGAAGATTTAGTTTATTAAATTGTTTAAAATTTTTGTAGATATATTTGATGGGTAATAAAAATACCTAAAGGTTATGATACTGAGATTATTAGACATGATATACCTATTTATCTTGGTATAAAAACTGTTAGGAAGAAGGTTTGAATAATAGTGTCCTTATTGGAAGACACCAATAATGAAGAGCTTGATAAAATGTTAGATGGTGTTGTCACCTTTTCTATACGATATTTAGAATGGATAGCCAATTTAATTCCCATTAGAAAAAAATGGTGATATCAATCTTTTCTTATATTTCTAATAATATCAATTTATTTTTAAAGACAACCTTCCTTTACCAAGTGTATATCATTTTTTTTAGTAGGTCGAAAGGTTTCAAATGATGTTAATTCTTAATGGATTTTATTGTTATAATAAAATTTTATTAAATATAAAAGATAGACACAAGACTATATTTACCACATGTAGAGGAATTTTTGCCTATAATATAAAGTTTAGGTATTGTAAATGATGTCTCAAAGGTGTCCAAGAGTGTTCATGAGGTGTTAAGTATGATAGTAGGTCAATGACAAAGTGTGCCTTAGTGATCATGCATGGATCTTGGAGTGTTTACTTAGTTAGGCAAGATGATGGATGTTAATGACATGTTGACCATGATTGATGGGTCATATAGGGTGTAAGGAGTGCTTGGTGTACTTTTGGAAGTGAAAATAATCCAACTGAGTAGTTTTGTGAAGGTCTAGGTTATCTTAGTCATCTTGACAGAGTTTCTTAAGTAAGCACATTGATGATACCAACATTCACACATGTGAAAGTGTCAGAATAAAGTGGTCACATGGGTCTATTTGATTTTGTGCCTAGAACATGTGTTTCAAATTTTAGACATTTTCATGATGTTTATAAAACATTATGATAGTGCAAAGTTGATCTCCCAGGCTTATTTCATCAATTTCCATAGTCAAATTTGAATTTTTTAGTGACCATTGGAATTCAAAATTTTGAATTTACAAAGGAAAAATAGTCTAAAATGTTTTACCTATACCATTTAATGATAGATGTATTTGATGATGGATTAAAAATTAAATTGGTAGATAACTGGAAGGGAAATCTACAAAGATTGATTTGGAGGTTTGAATGGTCACACAATACCATTTATTATTGTTCAAAATTGATTGAGGGTTTGATTTTCTTCTACAAGTGACCTGAGAAGGATGTTTGATTTTTTATTGATGGTTTTTGGATGTTTCATAGTGAATTATCCATTGGAGAATGTTTTAGATTCCATGAGGATCATATATATGGATTTTGGAGGTTTGACGAATCTATATTCAATATGAACCATTTCTTGGAAGTTGACTATTTATTCATTTATGATATTTTCATATACAAGGCAAATTATTGATAGGTTTTTTATATGCAAAGGTGTGTAGTGATTAATGTAATTAATTGGATGATGTATTAGGGGTCATGTGGTGTGGACCTATGTGATTTTAATTGGTCTTGTGTTTCTATTTTTGCTCAGTGAAGTGTTAAAATAATAAATAGGTCTCTATAGACGTAAAAGGGTTACTTAGACCTAATTAAAAGGTGTTATTACTTAAGGGTGATATATATAAGTTATGGTCAACCTATGAAGGTGGTATTAATATTTTTTCTAAGTGGTATATAAGGCTTAATAATTAAGGAATATCTTGTGGCTGACCAAGAAGGTGATGATCATGTAGACTCTATAAAGAATAAAATCAAAGATGAAGGTTTATAGAGTGAATGTGAGAAGAAAAGAGAAGTGTGAGTAAGCTTGGTATATGGATTGAAGAGTAGATAAGTATGAGGTATATGTGTGTGACATAGTGGTCATGTTTCTAATGTTATAACAATGTTTTATAGGGTTGATAATTGAGGATGAGAAAAAAGGTGTTGAGTGATCCAAAAGGCTATTTTGGATGCATTTCTTGTGTGTGGAGGATTGAGAAAGTATGAAGGGTTGAAAAGAGTTATTATTCACTATTTATCAATCAGATTAAAATGCAATCAAAAGTGTTGGAGGTGTTGATATTAGAAGGTATTATGTGGGTTTTCAACATAAAGGGAAAGTGGGTGTTTGTCCATGCTTAGGGATTAGTTTTCCTTGTAAAGTAGGTGCTTCACTAAATTATCTTATTTGTGATCTCTTATAGGAATATATTCCATGTGTTTTTAGGCTTGAGAGTGGGGTTTATCCCCCATGAGGGTTTACCACATAATTCATGTGTTATGTGCTTTGATCTTGTATGGTTTTCTTTGTTCATTGTAATGAATGGTTTATATGCTTCACAAATGCTAATGTTGAATGGTTAATAGTTTGAAGCATTGAAATTGAATTTTATTTGATTAAAATCACTAATTAAACCCCCATCTCAATTATTCTACCTATAAAAATTGGTATTAGAGCCACATATTCTTTACAATTTTAACCACTTAAAACTGATCAAAGATACAATGGGTAGTCATCATATGCAAGGTGGTTTCTCTACTAATCAAGAACCACTATTCAATGGATCAACGTATGATTTTAAGAGTGAAAGGATGAAGACCTACATCATGCCTCTAGGTTTTGACATTTGGAAATCTATTATGGATGGGTATTCTACACCCCCACTCCTCCAACTAGTGAAGCTAACAAAAAATTGAGTGAGAATACTTATAAATATATGAATGCTATTATTTATGGCCTATTAGAGGATAAGTTAATGAAGGTAGTCCATTGCAAGTCTATTAATAAAATATGGGACAAATTGTAGATCATGTATGAATGGGATTCAAAGGTTAAGTTGGCTTAATGATAGACCTAATGAGGGTATTTTGAGGGCCTTAAAATGAAGGAAGAAGACACTGTGGCATCCTATATTCTAAGGGTTGATGAGGTGGTGAAAATGATCAAAAGCCTTAGATATGACATTAAATAAGTTAATATAGTACAAAAAGTATTAAGGTCTCTCACCCTCAAGTTTGATTCAAAAATTTCTATTGTAGAGGAAAGCCATGATCTTACCAAGATGAAGATGGATGAATTGCATGGCATTATTACTACCTATAAGATGAGTGTTACTTAATACAAACCAAAAAAGAAGGAATCAACCTTTAAGGTGATCAAGGAGACAAAAAGAAAGAAGAGAAAGTTAAGTCTTAAAGACTTTGATCTTAATGAAGATCAACTTGAAGCCATGATTGCAAGAAAATTAAATGTAAGACTAGGTAAATATGACAAGAAAATTAATTTTAAATGTTTTTTATGTGGTAAAGTTTTAATTTTTTAGTTAATTTCCTAGATAGAGACAAGTCTAAATATAAGGAAGCTTCTAAATAATCTCACAAGGATGAGCAAAAGAAATCTCAATGTCCTAGAAAGTACAAAAATTTATTCAATAAGAGAAATGAAAAGAAAGAGTCATGTAAAGGTAATAAGAGCCTTTACTATGAATAATATAGTAACTCATCTACTAAAGAAGAAGGAAACACACCAAACACTGATGATTCATCTCATGATGAGAATAATGAGACACTATTCATGGCTCTTAAGGATGATGAAGGTGAATTTTATTTAGGCAAAGATCTCTTTGGTGGTGATAGCTCAGAGGAAGAATATGAGCAAGTCAATCTTAAAGACAAATATATGAATACCTTGGAAGAGTTTAAGCTTATACAAAGAAATAATAGAAATAAAGTATCCTTGATCAAGACCTATGAAAATAAAATTAGATTCTTTGAAGAAAGGTTGAAGAATGAAGTCAAAGAGCATGATGAGATTACTCAACATCTTGAAACTCAGGTTTGTAACCTTGTTGATGAGGTAAAGAGAAAGGATTAAAATTGTGTCAAATATAAATCAGAGATGGAGTCTTTGCAGATGAAACTAGATCAAGCTATGATCAAGCTTGAAACATATCAAAAATTTGAGAAAAGTACAGTTGATCTTAATGACCTATTGAGTATTCAAAAGGTCTCTAATAACAAGTAAAGCCTAGGTTTACATGAAGATGTTTAAAATGATAAGAAGATTGAGAAGACAATGGTGATATATCAAAGGACTATCCATGTTAAGGAGAGTGCTAGTAAATACAATAAGAATGTCAATATGAATAAGAAGGACAACTTCAAAAGCTATAAAAATTTAAAATAATATAAACAACCCAATGTAATAAGGTATGATAACTCCTTCAATGGTTACTATTATTATTGTCATCAGTTTGGTCATAAGATCATTTATTACAAAAGAAAATATACTAATAAGAGATTTTCATGGAATTATGAGAAAGATAATGAAAATCATGAATAATATCATCACTCAAGATAGTCAACCAATCCACAAAGAAAACATGACATCTTATGCTACAGGTGTTAATGGATTAGTTATATTAAAAGGTGTTGTAATGCATTCATCAGGAAATTAAATGATCAGGGGCATGAATGGGATAATGAAATTTCAAGGAGTCATTATGTAGCCCATACACAAGGTATGTATAATCAGAGAAACTTCATTTATTTCATATGTCAAGAGAGAGGTCACATAGCAAGGTTCTATGGGAAAGGTCATAATTCTACTTCAAATAATATCAATCCTAACATGAAGAAAAGGAACCATAATGATTGGAGACCCAAGGAGGTGAATGAAAAATAAGTTAAAAATGGATTGTTTGTCATGATAGAACAAAGTAAAAGTTCAAGTGTCAAAGATCAATTATTATATGTCTAAGTAGACAAAAATATGAAACAATATTCAAATTATAAAGGAAAGAATAAAGTTAAGGACTCATTCAAAGTCAATTGATGATGAGGAAGGACTACAAGCCAAGTGAGAGTATGGAGATGTGGGAGTATATTAATTTTTTGGACCTTTAGTCTCTCTATGATAAGTGGGTGTCTCTACCTATTCTTATTAGGAGACATATTTCATATGTAGAATCAAGTGTGTGTGCTCTAGGTGATGTATAAGAGGCTATAATTAGTATAGAGGTACAAAGACTTGTTGATTGGTATTTAAGACCCATGCCTTTATGGTTTCAAAATATTATATTGCCAAGCCTTGTATAAATCAATATAAGGTCATTGGTTAAGTGGGAAAAACAAGATCATGATCTTGCTCCAGTGATTACTAATGAAAAGTTTAAATAAATCTATCTAGGGACATTGGTTTTAAAGGTAAGTTTTAGTCAACCTTTGAAACTTGGTTTTGTTGGTCAAATCATGGAGAGGAATTGATCAAGTGTATTCCATGGGTTTAAATGTGATAAGTTTGTTCAAATAAATCTTCATGACCATTTGTTTAGTTTGACCATTTTGCTCAATGTTCACTACCTAGTGAGAGCTCATCATACAAAATTGGTTTTTTTGAGTTCTATGAAGGTAGCCAAGGGTTGAGGCCTATTGGATTTGATGTATCCAAATTAAAAAGGTGACTTAAATGTGTGATATTGATCACATGATAATTTGAATGTGTTTTGGCATAATGACATGGGTATACATAAGGTCTGCAGGCATAATCATGAGCTTTCTAAGTGTCAAAATGAGATTGGTGAGTGTTCAAGGTGAATTTTTAGAATCAAAAGGTGTGTTCATATAACACATGTGTGTTTGATATGGTTCTAGGATTTTAAGGCATCTTGAGGGAAACTTGAGGAATTTTGATGGCTCTCAAGTATGACAGTGTCTACTTAAGGGCTAATAAGATAAAAAAACATGTTCATGGTTCTATGGGTTACCCAAGGATTAATACCTAAATAATTTATCCAATGGTGTGTATTGATGACCTTTAGGTGTGAGATAAGTTTCAAGGGATGGAGTTGACTGGAAGATGGTAACTTGACCACATTTCTCTTTGATGCCCTAGTGTTTTAGCCCATATTGGTTAATGACCTTCATAAATGATTTGAGGACTGAGGTTACTTAATATATTTAAATGGACAATTGGGTGATAAAAAACTACATTATATTAATTTTGAAGTGTATGGTTTCTGCTATGATTGAGCATTTAGGTAAATGGATGGTTAATTGACAAGTTAGTTTGTGAAGGAGCTATGGTGAAGAGGGAGAATTGGGTGATGAAAACTGGCATGCATAAGGGATAATATGAGTGTGCATCAAATCTGGAATTTAAAATCATGAATATATCTACATAGAAAGTTATGGGATCTACAAGGTTTAGGTAGGGGTATTAGGCCTCTAGACAAGGCTATGTGATTCAAATGGAAATTTTGGTCATTTTATCCAAATACCAATGTATGATTGTTATAATATGTGTTTTTAAGTATATTTTGAGCATATTTCATGTTTAAAGAATGTCTTGAACATATATTGGTGATCATGGATTTGGCTTGTGAGAGAAAATTTTAAGGCAACTATAAAGTTTCATTAGGGTTGGAGATGGTCTAAAGGTGCTCAGGGGGTACCTAAGTTCAAGTGACTTAGGGGGAGTTCCTATTAGTGTTATTAAATTATGATCACTCTCATTTGATTGATATTTTTCATTACTTCTTCATATACTAGTGCATGGTCAAAGAAGAGTGTTGTTAATAAGTAGGTTTGAGGTAGTCATGATAAGAAATGGTATACAATGTGATGTCCCTTACTTAGGGGCTCTCTTATCTACACAAAAGCTCTGATATCACTGTGATGTCCATTACTTAGGGGCCCTTTTATCTACACAAAAGCTCTGATACCACTGTGATATCCCCTTCAAACAGGGAATATATAAACTCTAAAGCTCTGATCAAAGATCCAATTTTTGCAAAATAAATTCAGATTACAGATAAATAATAACCATAGTAAATCTTACAATAGCAGATCAAAGATCTTATCACTAGTTCAGATGAGTACAATTATAGTCCTCTCTTGTGCAAATCAAAGAATATTACAGATATGGTCTTAAAACCCTGAATTCATGCAAACTGGGAATCAACATGCAATTCTGGAAGTCTTGACTTTTCTGTGTAGACACACAGACGCCATCGTCGGTCGATATCTCACTGACGTCGGTCACTGTCGATCGGATTTCTGCCGACGTTGGTCTTCAGTCGACCGATGTCAGTCACTGGAAGCTCTCTGTCTGTCGAGGTCGGTGCCTGATCGGATCTGTACAAACCTGTACGGACTTAGTACGGCCAACAACCTATCTGTTCTTAACCCCTGATTGCTGAACAACTTGATCTGAAGATATACTATTCTAATATAGAATATCTCTATCTGTATAATTTATTGGATCAAAAACTAAATAAAGATAAATACCTAAAATATCTGTAATAACTTCTGTGTGAAGTTATCTCTCAACCCTAAAATTTTGTGATAACTTCTGGATGAAGCTATCTCTCAAATTTGTACCTCTGTGATAACTTCTGGATGAAGCTATCTCTCAATTTAGCAATAAATCAGTTGATATCTCACAACCTCTAAATCACACACAATGAAGAGTTGACGTTCTCCACTACAATGGAATCCTGGAACCCTTGGCTCAGTCTTCACAGAAGAATTTCTTCAATTTTAAATAATCAATAATCTATGCATAATCAATAATGGCCTCCATGAGAAACCCTTATACCCTTAAAAAGATATGCTTGCCCTAATTAGGGTTTCTTAAATTAGAATTAGGGTTTCTAATTAAAAATAGGCTAAATAATTAATATTTGATTAAATCAATCAAATATTAATATCTCCCTCAATACATGTCGGATCCTCGAACCGATCAAAGTAGGTGAATCAGGGAGTGATTCCACACATGACCATACCAAAATAAAGGTGCTCCGCTGCATATCAAATATCCCTAAAAAGTAGGAGCTCAGGCCCAATGCATCTGAAATAACCTAAATGAAAACCAAATGTAGAAATTCTGTGAATCAAAGTCAAGCCAAGCTCCATTATGACCCTCTATCCATCTTATTAGCCTACAAAGGTCGCATAATAGGCTAATCATCAAGACTGTCAATGTCCATGAAAAAGGGGACATGACAATCCGCCCCTCCAAAAATTGCTTGTCCCCAAGCAATCTCAGAACAATGAACTACTCAATCCACCTGGATCCCAAGGAAAAAGTTGTGTAACATCCATCATGTCACTAATTAACCCATGTGAATAAATCATCAACATCAACATCATCAACAATATCAAAATCAGCAACTAAAAAACTGCACTCGACACCCAAACAACTATTTTAAGATCAACTGTAGATGCCGGTAGAAGAAACCACTCTGTGGAACTCAAGCCAACTAAAACATCCACTCTGTCAGAATTCAAGTCCCTATCTAACTGATACTCACACCCAACTGGACCGTGGATATGACAATCATTGGTCCCTGAGTCACTGACACCAAAACTAATCTCTAGATGCAAAGAAAAATAAGGAGCATACCTCACCGTATGATGCTAGTAGGAACCCCCAAACTCTGCTACTGGCTCACTATTTCCAAACTGGGACTCAATGGATGGCTCCAATCTCGGCTCAACAAACATCACCTCAACATCCCTATAAGGTAACATAGTAGAAAGGGTTTGTAAAATCTCCTCACCCAATTTGCTAATAGCACTAGTACCTCGGACAAGAACACCTTCTGTCATCTTATGTGAGTCCAGATGAACACCTGCACTATCCAGCAAATACTCCATGAATGGTTTAGTGTAGTAAAAATTATATGTGGAAGCATCAACATACTCCCCCACACACCCCATTTGATCTCTCTGTAAAGGTGGCACAACCAACTGTACCACACTATCAACCATGTGAGAATAATCAATCTGGAGACATGACTCCACTGGTATCTCAAACTCATCAGAATCAGGTACTCCCAAATCTTGAATATGTGTGTCAGCATCAGCAACATGCTCCTCAGCAACAACTGTAGGAATGTACTCACCACCAACCACCTCAATATACAAATGATCATCCATACTCTGTAAATCAACTCCAAATCTCATATCAACAGACGGAGTATCAACAACTGTAGCATCACTGTCTAACTCTTCCATACGAAAAGAAACAACCAGTGAAACTAAGTCCTCAAAACTGTCCACTGCATTCTCCTAAGTGTCATCTACAATAAAGGATCTTGGGACTCTTCTACAATCTCTACCATAGCTGAGAGATCATCAACCCTCAGTGCACTAACATCTGAGCACACCTCTACACTCTGAGTGCAAGCATCTAACTCATCCTCATCTTCACTATCTCCTATCTCATAATAATCATAATAATCATAGGACATGCTGCTCTCTCATCGAAGTGATTTGTAGTGCTCTCTCCTTAGCTTAACAAAGCGATCAAAAGGCAACAACTTCTGAACTCGAGGTGGTACTAACTCCCACTCCTCATTCGCTGTCATATACTATGTGGGTTTGTTTTTGGATGTAGGATATGAAAGAGATTCATTCAACCTCTTCAAACTTAGTTCCAGCTTCTTCATATTATTGTCCCACTACCTCTGAGTATATGAAGTCATTATGATACTTTGCTGATTCAATCTACCCAAACTACCCAATAGGATGGCAAGACATTGGCTCTGATTTGCCCAAACTATCCAACAGGATGGCAGGAATTTGGCTCTGATACCACTATGATGTCCCTTACTTAGGGGCTCTCTTATCTACACAAAAGCTCTGATACCACTGTGATGTCCCTTACTTAGGGGCCCTTTTATCTACACAAAAGCTCTGATACCACTGTGATATCCCCTTCAAACAGGGAATATATAAACTCTAAAGCTTTGATCATTGCAAAATAAATTCAGATTACAGATAAACAATAACCATAGTAAATCTTACAATAGCAGATCAAAGATCTTATCACTAGTTCAGATGAGTACAATTATAGTCCTCTCTTGTGCAAATCAAAGAATATTATAGATATGGTCTTAAAACCCTGAATTCATGTAAACTGGGAATCAACTTGCAATTCTGGAAGTCTCGGCTTTTCTGTGTCGACACACAGATGCCATCGTCGGTCGATATCTCACCGACGTCGGTCACTGTCAGTCAGATTTCTACTGACGTCAGTCTTCAGTCGATCGATGTCAGTCACTGGAAGCTCTCTGTCTACCGAGGTCGGTGCCTGATCAGATTTGTACGGACCTGTACGGACTTAGTACAGCCGCCAACCTGTCTGTTCTTAACCCCTGATTGCTGAATAACCTGATTTGAAGATATACTATTCTAATACAGAATATCTCTATCTGTATAATTTATTGGATCAAAAACTAAATAAAGATAAATACCTGAAATATCTATAATAACTTCTATGTGAAGTTATCTCTCAACCCTAAAATTTTGTGATAACTTCTGGATGAAGCTATCTCTCAAATCTGTACCTCTGTGATAACTTCTGGATGAAGCTATCTCTCAATTTGGCAATAAATCAGCTGATATCTCACAGCCTCTAAATCACACACAATGAAGAGTTGACGCTCTCCACTGCAATGGAATCCTGGAACCCTTGGCTCAGTCTTCACAGAAGAATTTCTTCAATTTTCAATAATCAATAATCTATGCATAATCAATAATGGCCTCCATGAGAAACCCTTATGCCCTCAAAAAGATATGCTTGCCCTAATTAGGGTTTCTTAAATTAGAATTAGGGTTTCTAATTAAAAATAGGTTAAATAATTAATATTTGATTAAATCAATCAAATATTAATATCTCCCTCAATACATGTCGGATCCTCGAACCGATCGAAGCAGGTGAATTAGGGAGTGATTCCACACATGACCATACCAAAATAAAGGTGCTCCACTGCATATCAAATATCCCTAAAAAGTAGGAGCTCAAGCCCAATGCATCTGAAATAACCTGAATGAAAACCAAATGTAGAAATTTTGTGAATCAAAGTCAAGCCAAGCTCCATTATGACCCTCTATCCATCCTATTAGCCTACGAAGGTCGCATAATAGGCTAATCATCAAGACTGTCAATGTCCATGAAAAAGGGGACATTGTATACAAAGTGATAGGGGGAGTTTATTTCATCTCTCAGAGGAGGTGCCTTCTTGATTTTGTCTTTGAAAACATTTATAGGTGCTCAGGTTCAATAGACAATCCTACTTTGTCATTGTGTTAAAGGGGGAAAAAGTGTTTGTAAAGGGAGAAAGAGTATGTGCATAGGTTTGTGTTGGTGTTTAAGAGTTTTAACATCAATAAAAAGGGGTATATTTTTTTTGTATTGTTAATTATGTCTCCAAGGTGGCCAATATTTTTCATGATTTGTCAATTATTATATTAGGTCAATGACAAAATATGCCTTAGTGATTAGGCATGGACCTTGTAGTGTTTGCTTGGTTAAGAAATATGATGGATGTTGATGATGTGTTGAACATGTTTAAGGGGTCATATGCGGTGTAAGGATTTTATGGTTACGTATGGAAGTGAAATTAATCCATATAAGTATTCTTTTGAAGGTCTAGGTTATCCTCATCATCTTGGTAGAGTTTTATAAGTAAGAAAATTATTGGCATCAATATTTGCACATGTAAAGGTGCTAGAAGAAAATGGTCACATGGGTCTACTCATATTTTTTCCTAGAACATGTGTTTAAAATTTTAGACCTTGAAATGTTGTCTATAAAATTTATGATAGTGCAAAGTTACTCTCATAGGTTGATTTCATCATTTGCCATGTCAAATTTGAATTTTTTAGTGACTGCTGGAATTCAAATATTCGAATTTACAAATAAAAACCAATCTATAATGTTTTGCCTATAAATTTTGATGATAGATGTATGTTATGATGGAATAAAAATAAAATTGGTAGATAAATTCAAGGGAATCCAAGAAAATCAATTTGAAGGTTTGACTAGTTGTAAAATTGCATTTATTATGGTTTAAATTTGACTAAGGGTTTGACTTTATTCTATAAGTGACCCAAAAATGATGTTTGAGTTTTTATTAATGGTGTTTGGATGTTTCATAGTGAATTATCTATTGGATAATGTTGTATACTCTCTGATAATCATCTATATGGATTTTGGATGGTTGACCAATCTATATTCAATATGAACCATTGCTTGGAAGTTGATTATTTGTTAGTTCATGATGTTTTCATGTACAAGGCAAATGACTGATAGGTTTTGCATATGCATAAGTGTGTATTTATGAATATAATAACTTGAGGATGTATTATGGGTCATGTGGCATGGACATATGTGATTTTAAGTGGTCTTGTGTTTCTATTTTTGCTTGATGAAGTGTTAAAAGGATGAATAGGTCTCTATGGACCTAAAAGGGCTAATTAAATCCAATTGAAAGGTGTTGTTGATTAAGGGTGATCTATCAAAGCTATAGTTTACCTATTAAGCTGGTATTTATATTTTTTATAAGTGGTATAGAAGAATTAAGAGTTAATGAATGTCTTGTGGATGACCAAGAAGGTGGTGATCATGTAGACTCTATAAAGAATAAAATCAAAGATGAAGGTTTATAGAGTGAATGTGAAAAGAAAAGAGAAGTGTGAGTAAGATTGGTGGATAGATTGAAGAGTAGATCAGTGTAAGGGATATGTGTGTAACCTTTTGGTCATGTTTCTTTTGTTGTAATAGTGTTTTTTAGGGTTGATAATTGAGGATGAGTGAAAAGGTGTAGAGTGATCCAAAAGGTTATTTTCGATGTATTGATTATGTGTGAAGGATTGAGAATGTGTGAAGGGTTGAAGAGACTTTTTATTCACTATTTTTCCATTATATTTAAAGGCAATTATAAGTTTTGGAGGTCTTGATATCATAAGGTATTGTGTGGGTGTTCCACATCTAGGGCAAGTGGGTGCTTGTCCATGCTTAGGGGTTGGTGCTCCTTGTGAAGTGGGTGCTTTAATAAAATATCTTGTTTATGATCTATTATAGGACTTTAGTCCTTATTTTTTAGGCTTTAGAGTGGGTTTTATCTCCCATGAGGGTTTCCCACATAATTCATGTGTTATGTGCTTTGATCTTGCATGGTTTTTTTAATTTATTGTATTTAATGGTTTATATGATTTGTGAATACTTATGTTGAATGGTTAAGAGTTTGAAAGTTTAGAATTGAAGTTTATTTTCTTGAAATAATTTATTTAACCCCACCTCTCATTGATTGTAACTCTAACATATAATGCCTTTAAATTTAATGAATGCAGGTGCCACCTTCCAAATAACTATGCATGTAGATTTTCATGACATAATTGGCACCATCATTCAATTCTACCTATATGATATTACTATGCATTAAAATAAGATAAAGAATCATATTCATCATTTAATTAAAATTTATTATATGTAAAAAATATGGTATTTCTCTAAATCCCAAGAAATCAATTTTTAATGTTACTTAAGGTAAATTCTTAGGTCATATCATTTCAAAAGAAGGAATTTCAATTGATACTAAATGCATAAAAAATATTAAATATTTACCAACTATTAAATACCAATATAGTATTATATATATTTTTAGTAAATTAACTTTGTGTATAAATTCATTTCTATTTTTTTTGATGAGTCTAAACCCTACAGATTTTGATTTAAAAAAGTCATACTTTTTTATAGAATGCAAGTTCAAATTCAGAATTTGATGAGATAAAAATGTCATTTAAAGTGTCCATGTACTTAATAAACCCAATTCAAACAAACCATTCATCTTATACATTAACATAAAAAAATCAATTTATGTTGTTATCACTCAATTATGGACATGAAGAAAGACCTATTGACTACATCTACCAAATTTTTACCCTTTGATTGAAAAAATTGTTCTCTCACTAATCTACTATTTTAAAAAAATTAGATATATTTTTAATGGGAAATAAAATTATTATTCATTCCAATTTACCTATTTTGTCTTATCTATTAAAGCATCCAAGGATTCAAGGTAAATTAACAAAATGGATTTTAAAAATTCAAGAGTTTGATTTTGCATTTGAAATATCAAAAACATTGAAGTAAAGAAGTTATCTAATTTTTTTTCTAAAAATGTGACCTCTACTTATTTTTTTTATTTCTTTCAATAAATTATATCATTTATGCTAAATCTCGTTTAAAAACCATGAAGGTTGTTGATCTTTCCTGATATTTTAAAATAGGTCTTGAGATGCATGATTGGGATTATTTTTTTTCATAGGAATATTGGTATCATGACTTGGTTTAATATTTTCATAACCAATCATGTCTTGATGCATTAGGTAAGCACAAAAAAAGATCAATTAGTTTATAGGACTTAAAATTGTCTTGTTAGATTTTTCATTTTTTTTTAAAATAAAATTTATATAGGAATAGAGATGGTGCACTTCTCCATTTTAAAAAAGGTTATTAGGAGTTGTCACAAAGGTAATTGTGGTGGACACCATGGAGTAAAAACTACTAGTTATAAAATCACGAGTGCAGGATATTACTAGCCAATATTATTTCAAGGTGCTTATAAGTCTATAAGGTCATGTATCCCATGTCAACTTTTCACTAATAAAGATAAACTACCAGCTATGCCTTTGAATCTTGTTATAACTAATAAACCTTTTACTAAATGGGGTATAAATTTTATTTTAACATCCATCCTCCATTCTTAGCTAATCATATGCATATTATAACTACTAGTGATTACCTTACTAAATGGTCTAAAGTTGTAGTGTTAATAAGTTTTATTACATTTGAAGTTACTTAATTTTCTAAAAAATAAAATATTTAAATATTTGGAATTACTTATGAAATAATATATGATAATAGTCATTAAATAATATGTAATAGATACTTGAAGTTTCTAGGAAGTTATTTAATTATCTATAGTCACTTTTTGAAATATTATCCTCAAGGGAATGAACATGTTGAATCTACTAATAAAAAATCTGATTTATATTATGAAAAAGATAGTTTATGAAAACAAAATAAATTGACACATTAATTTTTTTGAGTATTTAAGGATTGATCATACAATGGTGAAATTTGTAAAAAGTTATTCTCCATTAATGCTAGCTTATGGTTTTGAATCTACTTTGTCAATACAATTACAAATTACTTCATCTAGGAATTCCTTCAATATTTAACTAAAGATATTGGTGTGTGTAATAAATATTTAATTAATTATTATCTCTTGATGAAAAAAAAATAATATTTTATAAAAACTATAAATAACTAAATGAAAACTTAATATTTTTTTTGATAAGAAAGTTTCTTAAAATAATTTCAAGGTAGGTGATTTATTGTTGCATTGGGAAAAATCTCATGAGGAACTAAGTAAACATCATAAATTTGATTCATTATGTATTTTGATTTAAAAAATAGCTACTTTTATTAGTATAAATTCATTTAACTAACAAGATATCGATGTTGATTGGATGCATCATTAAGTTAATAATCATCATTTGAATATTTTCTTCAATTAGTTGTCATTTATTTCTTTGATCATTTTCTTCTTGTCTTGTTTGTTCTCTTTTTAATTTTTGCTTTTGTTGTTCTTGTTCTTGTTCTTGTTTATGTCTGGATCTTTTATTGGTAACATATGAGGTCTTCATCATTATGAATATTAAGGCTAGGATGTTTTGGCTTATAATTGTAAGTATTACATATCAAAAATTTAAATACTCTGTTACTTATGGATTAATATTTTATAATCAAGCAAATACTAAAATAATCTTGTTATGAGTATTAGTTATTTTGAGAATCAATGTTTTAGTTTGATGCAAATATTTTCATCTAGCATGAATTTTCCTATTTAATTGTTCCCATTTTTATACCATGGTAGCTGAACAATCCATCCATTAAATGTGAAAAAAAAAATTAAATGGGTTTGTGTATAGCTAATTAGGAAAGAATTGTCGTGGATCATATTTTGATGTTCTAGAATTTTCATTTTGATTTAATCCAATTTCATATCTTATGAAATTAGCTAGCAAGGTCACTACTATTGTAGGTAATTTTATTATCCATCTTTAAAACTTATAATTATTCTAATTTATGGAAAGTGATGTTTGTGCCATGAAACCTAAAACTACATTAACGGGGGCCAACCTGTTTACATAACTCAATAGTTATTTAATGTGCATATGGTTAGAAGTAATATACTTTTTTGGTGATTGATTTCAAATGTTCATAACATCATTTTAGTGAATTAGATATTGTATACACTTTTGATCAATCTATCATGAAAGGATCATACTTTATGAATTTAAGGTTATGATTGATGTCTTGAGAACTATTGCATTATTCATGATTACCAATGGAATGGTAATATGTATACAATAGCTTAACATTGACATTTGCATGATTTTTCACCAATAAACATGTTTCAATAGTGAGAATCTCTCTTTTATTGATTTCACACCCCTTTGAAGTGATCAATTATTTTATTATTGAATCCTCTTTGGTTCAATTGTACAATATAGGCTTGAATTTAGTAAGGAGTGTTATTAAATTGCATGACTACATTTGTCAATTCAAGGTCTGTATAGTGCAACTTCAAATTTTCAATGATGACTCATTCATAAAATTCATTTGCTGTATTTTCAAAAAGTTGAAATTTAAATTATCATTATTTATTAGTTTATTATCACCATGCTATTTTATGTACATATCTTAGTATATAGACATTGGATCACATTTAGCTAGTCATAAACTTTGGTGATCAATTAAATTCCATTCATATTGGTTATATTTGATAATATGTTTCAGTGAGACTTGTTTGTTTGGTATTCAAAGCACACTAATTTAAATCCTATTGAATTAAAGGGCAAATATATAGTGGAGATCACGGATTATATGCAAACATTAAGGCAATAAATGATATTTGTTAGAAATTTTAGTCGAGAATATAGTGGGAATGCTTTGGTCATTTTGATATTTATTTTAATCATGGTATGAAGTGACACAAAATGTGTTTCATAACGAGTTGTTAAGTGGATTACATTTTCCAGCAAACTTTGGTAACACGTAAGCTGTAACTGAATTGAATGCATGCATGAGGAGTGAGGTAATCATTAATTATAAGGTTATTTATCATTTTTAATTATTTTTTCAAACTTTATACAAAACTTAAACCTTTAAAAACTTGTCTTCAGTGGCATAAGTGATTATTTTTAATTATTCATCTTGGTTGAATAAAATGGTGTTGTTAATATTACAAGTATCTTATTCACATGCCACAATCCATTTGTGATGTACAACGATGAATGATTTGGTAAAATGGAAATATTTTTACGAGATTATTTTCAATTTTAATTCAAAATGATAATAAATAACATTAAAAGAAGCCTAAGAAGGTTGTTTTCCTACTATGTGTTTAATATTACAAACCTGTGAACTCTACTTTAATTATTATTGTAGTCATGAATCCAAGATTTTCATTATGTATTTGTTATCATGGCATTATCATATCATTTTATGGGTTTTTTAGTTTGTTGTTTAGTCGATGAAATATCATTATGGGTGTCAGTGCTTTATTTAGTTTTTGAATTCCTCAATTTGATAGCATATGTAGTATGAAATCTATTAGGTTAATGCATATACGTTTCTTTAACACTTGAGTCTTGGTCCTTGGTCTCATGTATGAAATAGGTTAGAATTATCTAGTTTGAGG
Source organism: Torreya grandis (assembly GCA_037957365.1). Classification (NCBI taxonomy): domain Eukaryota; kingdom Viridiplantae; phylum Streptophyta; class Pinopsida; order Cupressales; family Taxaceae; genus Torreya; species Torreya grandis. The sequence goes on along the minus strand of JARHVA010002808.1, from coordinate 1,311,275 downwards.
GTTATTTGTTCATTCTTGATGTTTCTGTTAGAGTTATTGTTGTATTTGGGTTATGAGAATAATTGACATTTACAATAATCCCAATAATTTCATGTTTTTTGAGCATGATACTTGTATGCAAATAATTTTGAAAGGAAAACTTGATTTGGTAGTATAAGTTAGGAATAAGCTTTGTTATTTCTTACTAGTTTTGACTTGCATGTAAAAATCTTGAGTTGAATGTCTAATTTATATTATATGAAAATTTTGAAATAAATTGTAATTGTTGATGCAAAATTAAAATATTTATAGAGTTAGGTAGGACATAATATTTTTGTTTGTGGAATATACTTATTTATTTTAACAGTTTATGTTACTAAAATCATTTTATGGAATTCAAGATGACTATTTAGTGGGAGAAAATAAGAAAATTTGTATAGAATGCATATTTAAAAAAATTCAATTAATTAAGGATTTATTATTAATTAATCACTTTTGGGTTCATTCATACAGATAATGGTTAGTTTATTCTATTTTTTGGTTATAAATCAATGCCTTATGTTCAGATGATGGTATGTATAATGAGTTTGAAATAAAGTGATATATCGCCAATTTTTCATTTTGAATTGTATTTGAAACTTAGAGTTTTTAATTTAACATTATTCTTATACAATTTTGAAACATTATTAATGTTTTTATATAGAATTAAAGGTGGTTTATTTGGCCATATGATTTGTTTATGAAATAGAGGGTTCACACGTCTTTCAAGTCCATTCAATAAGTAATGAAATTTTCTGTGTGGAAGAATGTTAATGTTTAGTTTTTTTATTTGATTAAATTTGACTTGATAATTATTCATTTTTTATGATGAGCTTAGAATTGATAATTGATGAGATGAATATTTTACTTTATAGGGTTTCACATAAAATATGAAGTTTATAGTCAATTTTGTTTTCATATGGTTGAACTATTCAATTGGGAACTCAATATTATTTCATGTCTTGAAGATGTAGAATATTTATGTTTATTACATAGATCATTTTTTAATTTATATTTCAATTTTATATTGAGAAGTTTGGCAAAGGTAAATTTTTATTTGTGAAAAGATAGATTTAAAAAATAATTTTTGAATATTTGAATGAGTTCATGCAATATTTTTGATGAGTTAAAGTTTATTTCCACTCGGAATTTATAAAAAAAATAAATTTAAGACATTCTAAGTCATTCTTTGAAACTTATAAAAATAGATCCATATTAGGTTGGACTCTAGATTAAATATATTATGATTAGAATGTGTGAGGTAGATGAAACATACAATAGAGTGGTTGGACTCCTTTGTGTAATAATTATCATGAAAAACCATTTTGGGGTTGTAGGGATGCCAATACCTTCTCTCAACCCTTTCATCATGGTACACATGTCTCTATTCATTTTGATGTAAACTACCCCAAATTTTGGAGTATGCTAGACAATATATCATCTTCCACTTTGAATATGCAAGGAAATTTTTTGTGGAGGAGTCTAAGACTAGCCATTCAATGATCTCATCTACTTGGATACGATACGCTATTTAAATCCTTTCAACATATACATACAACTGTTGATTATGTACCTAATACCAACCTTGTTTTCAATCAAGTTTAATTAATTATTTATATTAATCTTAATATTAATAATTATAATCCTCTTGTTGCCACTACCCCTAATCTAGTTAATACATTTGCCCTTGCACCTTCCAACAAGAAATGTATTGTTAGTATTATGTCCTAACTCAAAGTAGATTATGATTGATTGTGAATTACTTAAATCATTAACTGTAGTATTATTGATCATTTTATTTGTATTCACATATGGATGATTTGTTAAGTGATGTTAAAAGAGTTGCGAGGGACCTCCACCCATTAGAAAATGTTATATTGGTTTATATTTAAATTAATTCCAAATCTCATTAACTTTATTTAATAAATTTTAAAATTGTAAAATTAAGTTAAAAACTTTATAACTTATAAAGTAACTAATTATAAATTAATTAAATTCATTTTTCATCTAGTCAACTTCATAACTATAACTAACTAAAGGTTAGTTATAACCTCAAAACATAACTTCCTTTAATGAAGATGATTTATAAGGAGATTGGAAGGAAATAACAAAAGAGAAAACACATTGGTTTTAATATCTCTCTACTTTTAAATCTTTCACATCTTCCTTCTTTTTGTGTAAACATATATGAGGTCGATCATTCCTTGTATATAAACTGACAATATCTTCTATAATGATGAATGTTTTTGCTTGAATAATACAATTATATCTAGGTTTTCTTAATTGATTTATAACTACATATTTGAGGTTTTTAGATATTAATTCCTTTGATGATTGAAGACATGTATTCATATGTGTAGAAATCATTGTATTCATATGATTAAAATGTATTATTTTATGACATATTTTTATACTTTATATTATACAATGATCTTATTTTGAAGATATGGTTTTAATCAGTTATATTTATACATGTGTCTCAATATATTCCTCTTATTTTAAAACTTATAAGCCAATTCTTTCTGAGTTCAAACTTTATTATTTTAGTTATTTAGTTTTAGTTAATTTTATTTTCCTACTTTATTAGTTTAGTTTGCTTTATGTTTCATAGTTTATTAAACTCTTAGTTTCTTACTTAAATTTTATTTTATTTTATTAACATTTTGTCTTTATTTTAATAGATAACCTCTTATTATTAATTATCTTAACTCTTAATTGAATTTAATTTTTTTTTAACCCTTGGATTAACTTAGTATTATTTACTTTCTATTTTATTTTTCATTTAATTATTTATTAGGTGTTGTAGATTAACTAAAAGAGGGGTAAAAATTTATTAAAGATGAAAAGAAAACAACAGTTACAATACATTATCCTAGTCCACAAGTTGAACCAGTTTCTGATGTAAACTCCTGGGGAGCATAGTAAGATCCAAAATGCTCCAAGAGGGACCATTCTCCGAAGCCCATTTAGCAAGATAATCTGCAACACCATTCCACTCGCAAGGAATGTGTTTGAAAGAAACCAAATACAAGGAAGAACCTAATTGCAAAATCTGCTGAATAACCACATTTAGGTGCTAGTCAACCTTACTAGGATTACCTTTATTTAGCAAATTAACAACTATTTGCGAATCTGATTCGCAGACAATGTTACTCCAGCCATTTTGACAGCAAGATTTCACCACCTCCAGGATGGCCAAGGCTTCCATAAGGTTATTAGTATGTTGTCCTTTATAGACCGAGAAGAGAAATTGAATACTCCTAGTGCTATCCCAACCAATGCCGCCGATGGTAGCAGCCCATGGGTTCCCCTGAGAGGAGCCATTATTATTGATTTTAATGAGTCCATCCTCCAGAGGAGTCTAGCGGCCTTCTCTGCAAATAGGATGCATATGTTGACTGTTACCTCTCCTCGATTGGTAGCTCAGACCAGGAGTGCGTCCCAAGTTTGGCTCTAGCCCAAGGCGAGTGCAGATAGTCACGACTTTAGGGTCCATTACATTCTCCCTTGCTCATTTAACATGCAAAGTTTCTTACATCAAACTTATAACATGTGCCCACAAAATTTGCAGCTCTAGCTGGGCACCCCTAAATATTCTTCTATTCCTTTCAATCCACAGGTTCCATAAAATAAAAGAGGGACTCATTGACCATGCATTTAGTAAAATAGAATTATTCATAGGAGCATGACCAGATCGACCCCAGAAATCCACCAAAGAAGAAGCATGCCAACAGGGCAGACCCCACGCATTCCACCACAAATGCCACATCTGCTTAGCATACGTACACTGGAAAAAAATGTGAACTATTGTTTCCTCACTGTTGTGACACAGAACGCACCTAGAGGGCCCCTGAAATCCTCGCTTGCAGAGATTATCCCAGGTGAGACACCTGTTGTGAGTAAGCAGCCAGGGAAAAAAATTACACTTGAGCCAAGAGGTCTGATTCCAAATTTTCTTTCCCCAAACAAATTGTCCTCCTCCAAAGGATTGTATAGTCAAAGCAAGATATCTAGAAGACACAGAGTATTGGCCAGTATCATCCCCTCCCCATGTAAGGACATCCCGTCCTTACAGGGAGCTACATCCTCTGAAAGCAAGGATATGAGCTAATTCCCTTCTATCTTCTTCTGAGCCCCTGAGTGGCTAATCAGAGGAGTCTTTCCACCTATATCCAATAGTAGTTCCCATATTAAAAACTTCTTTGTATTGCGCCACCTTATGCCACCCTGCCGAATGAAAAGAAGCACCTAAAGGCTGGAAATGCGGATGTGACGATAAGAGCGGTGGCTCTCCATCCCATGAGTCTCTCTAGAAGAAGGCATCCACCCCACGATTTCAAGCCCAAAATAGGCTATGTTTCACCAATTGAGATCCAAGCTTGAGAGTACTCCACACCATTGAACCTCTGCCCTCAAGCGGGAGCCTGGAGATCACATGAGGATCCACTCCCAGGAAATACTTAGCAGAAAAAATTCGAGCCCAAAGGGATGAATAATTGGAACACCATCTCGAATAAAGCTTGGCAGCAAGGGCTTAGCTGGCTAGAATAGCAGAGTGCAAACCAAGGCCCCCATCCTTCTTTGGTCTACAAATAATAGCCCAGTTAATGAGGCTCCATTTGTTATTCTATAGATTTTCTCTCCAAAGAAACTATCTAGAAAGGGCATCAAATTCCTTCAGGAAGTAATCTGGGGTAGCCTACACCATACTATGATATATGGGAAGTGCCTGGATGACCGATTGAAGAAGAGTCACATGGCCTGTAGTAGACAGCCATCTATGGGTCCAATGACTCACTTTTTGCCTCAGTTTGTCAAGAACATTCTGTCAAAAAAGTCTAGGTTGCCTTCCCACCACAATGGGAATGCCAAGATAAATAACCAGAAGGCTCTGAGTGTGAAACCATAATATGGTAGCAATCCTTCTTTGAATAAGCTCTGGAGTGTTGAAAAAGAAAATAGAGGACTTATGATCATTAATTTTCTATCCAGAAGCTGCCAGATAATTGTCCAGTGTGTGTCAGAAAGCCACCGCTTCTCTTATTCGAGCTCTCCCAGCCAAAATAGTGTCATCCACAAATTGGAGATGGGTTAGGGTAGTTCTCCCATCCCCCCATATCCATCCCTATAAGGCATTCTGAGAAACATGATATTTGAAGAGCTGCCCAAGACCCTCAGCCAGAATGATAAACAGGTATGGGGACAGCGGATCCCCCTGACGAAGACCTCTAGAGGCACCAAGAAGCTCAGAAGGTGTCCCATTGATAAGAACCAAAAAAGAAGGCATCGTGACATAGCTCAACACCCATTGGATCCAATCCTGGTTAAAACCAAATGCCGAAAGGACTTTTTGCAGAAATCTCCAGCTAACTTTGTCATAAGCTTTGGCAAGATCAAGCTTAATAAAAATGGCATGCTCCTGAGAAGTACTCATAGAATGAATAGCTTTCGAAGCTATAACAAATCCATCCAAAATCTGCTTGCCAGCCACAAAACCCCCTTGTTCCTCCGAGATAAGTCTGGGAATAAAATATTTAAGCCTCTGTACTATAAGCTTAGTAATGATTTTATAGACAACGTTGCAAAGTGCAATGGGTCTATACTCATCCAGTTGAAGAGCCTGCTCCTTCTTCAGAATCAGAACAAGAAAAGTAGCATTCAGAGCTTTAATCATTTCTTTATTGGAGTATGATTCCTGTATGACCTCCATCAGGTCCTATTTGATGATGCTCCAGAAGTCCTAAAGAAATCAGCTGGGAAACCATCCGGGCTAGGAGCTTTACCTCTCTTCATGCTGAACACCACCTCCTCAACCTCTGTCATTCCGATCAGCCTCATGAGAAATTCATTCATATCTGCACTCACCAACAGGGGAATGCAAGAAAGGATTGTATTTTCAACTCCTTCATCTGGCACTGGATCGCTCGCAAAGAGAGCTGAAAAGAATTGGACAGCTTTCTCGCTAATAGCTTAGGAAGAGGTAAGTGTGTCCCATCCTGAATAACAAGAGAAGAAATGATGTTTTTTAGAAAAGAATACATAGCAGTACCATGAACCGGACCCCCCTGTCGCCACCACTAGCCAATGCAGTCATGAAGAGATGGGTCGCGAAGTCACATTAGCTGAAACTTAAAGGGAGGTTTTTAGGCCCCTCAATAAGATTGATGGATAGCATAATGGGCCAATGGTCTGAACCTTTCCAGTCCAGGATTTCTGAGCTGAGAGAGAAAGCACTAGACTTCTAAAAGTAAGAGATAAAAAATCTATCCAGACGCTCTGAGATGGCAACATTACCAGTTCTTCTATTGTTCCAGGTGAATAGCCCATTAGAGGGTCTAACTTCAGAGAGGCACAGTATCTCAACATTATGGCAAAGATAATCAGAAGAGGGGCCTAGACGAGATAGACCACCTCTTTTCTCCTCCAAGTTTAGCACTACATTAAAGTCACCCGTAACAATCCATAGAATGAATGGATGACAATTGCGAACATAGCGAATATGTTCCCAAAGTTGAAGTTGTCTGTTTATATCAACTGGCGCATAAACATTTGTGACAAGAATCAGCTCTGCGATGTCAAGAGAAGAGGCAACCATAGAAAGTGCTGATATGCAGGATAACCAATGAAGCAGCAAGATTTTTTGTGGGTCCCAGCACATGGCCAAACCCCCTGAGCTCCCCAGTGCACCCACACCTTGATATTGGCCAAATAGCCATATGTTTGGCATACAAGCAAACAATGAGTCAACTGACAATTTGGTTTCCTAGATACAGAGAATATCTAGAGAGTGATCCATCACCAATCTTCGAGTTGCCTTTTGTCTAGGGCAGCTATTCAAACCCCTCACATTCCATGTAAGACGATCATTGGGAGAAATGGGGGAAGTGTTCATCTAAGGTTTTAACAACCCCTGATTCCACCAGTAAATCTCCTATAAGTTTAATTTTTTTCTAAGTCCTTCCTTCGCCTAGCTTTGGAGGGAATGGAAGAGTTAGATTTCTTGAATGGCCTCTGCATTAGGCCAAGCACTGAAGAAGAACCTTTATCTTTCCTGCCAGCATCAACTTCCTTAACTAAATCAGCCCATTTCACTTCCTTATCCTGCTGTACACTCGTAGCTTCAAGTGCTCCTTCATTCGGTCTCATAGAGCTCTCTAAAGTCGGTAGAGGCATCATAACCTAATCCTCAATAGGGCTTGATAATTGCTTATCTACTTGTAGATCTTCCCCCTGGTCCTTAGCTAGAATGCCATCCTCAATGGCCATAATGTCCAGCGCCTCAAACCTGTTAAATCCCAAGTCCAATTGCCCATCAACATTCCTATGTTTTTGGCCTCCTCCTCTCATATGGTGCCTTACTGTTGTAAACCCATCCAAACCAGCGCTAGTTTGATCAGCTGATCCTTACGCCAAGCTTTCATTAATTGCTGGATTTTTCCCTTTTACAACTCTATCTGACTGAGTTTTTACATTAGCAGAATGAACTAGTCTACTAATTCATTTTTCAAAAACTACTATATTTGGTGTTGAAGAATCATGGTTTATCCGGCTATCTTTGGCAGCCTGCGGGCATTGTCTATGCAAATGCCCATATACATGACAAATTTGGCACCTAAAAGGGATAGATTCATAATCTATCTGTTGAATCTAGGACAAGGAGCACATACAAATCTCCATGGAATCTAGCAAAGGATTATGTAAATCAATGTCAACACACACACGTGCATAAGAAATTACCTTTTTGTCTAGTGATTGGTGAGCAATAGCTATCGGTGTTCCTAGCATGGCGGCAATCTGCCTGAGAATGTCCTCTCACCAAAATTCCAAAGGAAGCCATGGAAAGCGGACCCAAACTGGCACATAGGCTGAAAGTTCCTCAGCTAAGTTAAACCCCGCATGCCAGGGTTTGAGAAAAAGCCCCACAGTGTCATAGAAATAAGGCCCCCCCTCAAAAACTTGATTACGATCTGAAACTGAGGAAAAATTAACTAGAAAATAGATGTTTCCAGCCAACATGATGTCAAAGTCCCCTCTATATGCCAAGAACGCTGAATCTAGGATTTTAAGGCCATCAGAGGGATTCAAATACCCAGGAATTTACAAATTAGTGTATGGGAAGAGAGATACTCAACATCATCTTGCACTGCCTCAGGGGGAATGACCACAACCAGTCTGTCCTGTCTTCTCAATAAGCATCCATTTACCTTGCTGTGCTTTGAGCGCTCACTGATGTAGGTCATTTCATTATTGAGAGAATGTACCCTAGGTAGAGAGTTGTCCTTCTTGGGGCCTGTTGATGGGCCGCCCACCGCTTCACCATTTGCAGCCATCGCCATTTTCCAAAATCATTAGTTGTTGTAGATTAGATTAATGTTGATATTTTTTGTTTCTTTGATCAGTTTTTCATTGTATTTCTTCTATATTTCCTTTGGTTTATTTTGTTACATTTAGTTTATTCTATTTTGATGATGATAAATTATTTGTGAAATATCTTTACTACTGATATGATATTTAAAAGAATAAAAAATCATTTCTTGAATAGATTGCATCTTTCATAGGCTCTGCTATGTGAGATAGCTTATATGATATCTTGAATTGTATTTATAAATTGATGTACATTTAAAGTACATCAATAATTATATAAATAGTAATTTTTTATTTATACTTTATATTAAACACATTTATTCCCATAATTATTGAAAAATCTATGTACACCTTAAGGAATAATCTATTAGCCCTATAGGTCCCTACTATTAAACTGCTCTGATTCAATCTTGACTATCATGATAGGTGAATAGGTTGATTTTTTGACATGATATTTTTTCACTTCTAATAGATATGAAGCCCTGGTATTATAATGAATTTTTAATGGCTTCTAGTCACCCTAAGCAACAAAGACCTTTCCTAGGTGTAAATACTTGATTTTTTGAAACATAGTAGAAGGGATTGCATTCATCCTATAGATCCAAGGCCTTCCTAAAATCATGTTATAATTTGGGACCTTTTTGATAACATAAATCTTAGTTATTAAATATTGGGACCAAAATTAATAGTATTAAAATAATCCCAATTGAGGTAGACTTGAGGCTATAATAGCCTCAAAAATTATTTCTAGTTGTGAAGAAGATAATATCTTTAGAGGAAAGAGTTTGGAGAAATGAAAAGGGGACTATATTGATAGCCACCCTATCATAGACCATTGCTTTATTGACATAGTTATTGTATATCCACTCTTGCAATTATAAGGCTAAATCCTCTCTTAGCCATATTTATGTTTAGAGGGAGAATCCTAAGACAAAAAAATGTAGCTAGTGTCTCTTGAATTTTTCCCATGTGGGTACATATCTAAGTTTAAATGGTTTTTTGGTGTTGAATTTAAGGTGTGATGCTAGTTATAAGTCCCAATCCTAAAACATAATAATTCAAAGAGATGGGCATGAGAGTTTTTTAGAAGGTACATAAAGGAGTTATTTAAAAATGTCTTCTTAAGATCATTAACTAGATCATAGTTCCCCATGGGGTTGGGGGTGGTTTGAATGTCAATCTACAAAATGATTTTAGAATGGGGAGTTTTTAGTTGGTACTCTGTCATGTGATTAATGATGTTTTAATCCTCATCCATCTATAATTCCATGACTTTTATAATTATACTCTTTCATTTAGATAGTTGGGGAGTGATGTGGGGATTACTTTGTGTATAAGTGGAAGATTTGGAATCATGGGTTATAGTCAGAAAGGGTTAGTTACTTGGATTTTATTATAGTTTATTTTTGGCATAATATTATTGTTGGTTAAGAAATGAGTTTTAGTAGATGTGAAACCTAGAATTTTAGGGCAGCATAAGACCTTTTGAAGATGATTAGAGATATGCATTTGCATTTCCTAGAAACATATCAAAAAAAGTTTGTCATTGGTATTGAGGGAGTGTTTGAATAGAAAATTTTCACTCCTTACATGCTTGAATATCATTACCAACTAAATTTTGGAGAATTTAATATTTTTTGGGATCACAATCATTAAATATTTGGTATTGGTTTTTAAATTTGTTATCTCAAGGTGATGGATGGTTTATATCAAACACATGAATTTTAAGCGGATGGTTTTGGTTTTTTGCACCTCAATTATTGCCATTAATATTTTTATTGTTTAATATTTTATTTTTATTGTTACTCCAAACATCTATCTTTTTAACCTAATCCATCACACCATATGTAGTGGCATTCCAATGCTGATTTAGAACCTTAAGGCCTTGATTGTTGGGGTTGTTTTGGTTTGAATTTTGGTAACCCCCATTACTTTGGTTAAGGATGATGCTTTTCCTATTATATCCATAGTTCCTATTACCACTATCAATGAGAACCTAATATTTTATAAGAATTATTTCAAGAACTTTATCATAACATTTATAAAAAAAATTGAACATCTTCACTTGTTTCCTAGTTGAGAGAGTGAAAAAAGAGATCATATATATCTCTATGATTTATATTGGGGGAACTAGTAGAAGAGTATAATAATTCTTGACATATTATATTCAAATGGGTAGTAGACTAATTATAATCTTGTTTGATGTGAAATATTTATTATAAACCACTCTTGACTAGTTTACTCATGTTAAATACTCTGAAATAATGAGACATGAGCTATAGGAAGGAACAAATGGAAGCTTTATGTAGCCAATAATAATAATAATAATAATAATAATAATAATAATAATAATAATAATAATAATAATATATAACAACCATTTTAGGATTATTTATGAATATATAATAATCTACCTCATATAAATGTATAATATTTCTAATGGTTTTGCATATGCTTTCACATGTGCATTGGGATATCCCTCTCTCTTATATTTGGGGAGTTCAAGTAGAGGGAATGGCAATATGACTTCTCATATGTTATTCTCAAGGGATTATTTAAAGTATTCCACATAGGTCCCTATTGCACTAAAATACACCAAAGGCATGCTAGGATGATCCTAAGGGATAGGGGATAGATAAGAGGTGGGTACAAAACTAATAGAAGCAAGAGATTCATGATGAGGAGATGTAGAATAGTATGCTAAGAAGTAGTTGTCTAGATAAGTAAACTTTGATAATATATTATAGTAGTGTGGTAAAGAGTTTTAATGAGGTTTTTTAGTTGGAATTTACGATGGTGGACCATATGTGGGTGGAAAATTGTCAAATACATAGTTAAGAGGAATAATGATTGGTAGTGTGTTGGTCACCATGTTATTTAGAGAAGGGTATAATAAAAACACATCCAATAGGAACTTGAGTAATTTTTTGGTAAATATGGATGTTTTATGGTATGGGGTTGACAAATCCATGAGTAAGTATGTCCCTATGGGTTTTAATTTGTATATATCTAGTAGAAGGTGGCTTAGGTTGGTATTGTGGTGGTTGATAGGGTGTCACTAGGATTGTAAAATAATAATAATGATCTTAAATATTGATGTTATAGGTCAATCCTTTATTTAAATAAGTTACTCTCTAGGTATGAAATGAATCCCATCAAGGTAGAGATGAATTAATTTTTTGAAGGATTGGTGTTAGGATTAGGATCCACTCTTGTAGGAGACTCAGGATATAAGGGTTGGCTCCCCATAATGAATTCTTTAGTGTTATATGGATTTAGAGGAGCCATTATGGGCTGAAAAAGAGTTATAAAGGTGTTTTGATAAATGCTAGAGGGAGGTGGGGGTAATTTTAGTCAACTTGGTCCATCTTCTAGAAGGTGGATTATTTTTTCATATTGATCAAATATTTCCATGCTCTTAGTGTCTAGGATTTTAAAACTAAGGTAGGTTCTTATCATAATTTGGTGGTAGATCCCACCTATAGCAATTAGGGTCACATTGATAGAGTCATGGTAGTTACGATAATTTTCATAAGAATCCTACAGTTCTTAGCTTACTGCCCTATAATTTGTTTTAATATATAATAATTATAATTTTAAAATTTATTATCCATGTTTTGGGTGGAGTTAGTCTTCCATCTAAATAAATAGGCTTCACCTAGAGGTTCATTATATAGGTTTCAAAGTTGAAATTCCTCTTAAAATATTTCCAAAACATATTCAAGTGGTGTATATACACCACCATAATAAATTTAAGTGAAGATAATGATGAAGGAAATAAATTAAATTAGGTTACACAAAAGGATAAACTTTTCATGTCAGGTTCACCAATTTTTATACACGTAGAAAGTAAACTGCTAACCTTCATGTATCTAAAGTCTTGATTTCTAATCAAGATATATGATGAAATGATAATAGGATGAGTGGTATAGTGGTTTACTTGGTATTTTTAGTTCAATCAATAAAATTATATGGAAAGAGTTGTAAGGGTTGGTTGGTTAGGTTAAGCTATAGGAGTAGGGTTTTAAGCAACAAGTGGAAAAGGTTAATTACGTCAATACCAAAATAATTCACCTTAATCATAATTATTATTTGTATAATTTAATTTGAAATATATGGAGTATAATAACCCTAAAAATGGGTAATTATAAGGTAATAAAGCTCTTAATCTAAGTTAGGCTTAGAAAATTGAGAAAATTTGCATTAAAGGACTTTAGGGATTTGGTTGGCTCTGTTAGCTTGGTTATGTCAAATGAATTTCATACATAAATTTAATGAGATATAATTAGGATAGACCCAATTATAAATAAGGAAAAGAATCAAATCTAAAATTTGTTGACTTGGTGGGCTAAGATTTAGATTCATCTAACTACTTAAGCTTCATTTGGCAATTTTACTCATCAAATGAATTTAGTTGATTGATGATGAGGTTAAAGAGAGGAGTAAAATGAAATAATTATATTATATATTCAAATTTAATATCAATATATATGTTGTTTGTTGGTATGGGATCGTGAACTCTAATAAATGTTATACTCTTTAGAAATCAACTTGTTCTCAAAGCAACATCCAAGAGTGGTGTAGCATTGTTTAAACGTTTAAGCATATTTGCTTATTTTTATTTGAATTTTTATATGTTTAATTTATATTTTTACAATTTAATATTGTGTTGTATCAAGGGTTTTACACTTTCTTATTTTAATAAGGTGTTGATTTGATAATGGTTTGAGTTTTCAACAAGTCTTTGCAATTTGAAAGAAAACTAAACTATTGTTCACATAAAAGTGCTTAGAAACAAAAAAAATTAAATATTTTTATATATTTGGTTATTTTATTGATACTTTAAGAATTTAATGCTATTTAAAATTGAAAATTAAACTAACAATGTAGCTATTAATTTCTTACTTTTTACTTGATTTTTTAGATGCATAATTTTGTCTATGTGTATTAAAATGAATGTTATTCTTTCAAACTTATTGGTATTAATGGATTTAATATTTAATATAAAAATTAAATCTTGAAGATGAAAAATTGAAAAATTATATATAATATATTTTTTGTATATGAAATGCAAATTATAAATCTTCAAGATCTAATTCTTGTTAGCAAGCCAATACACATGTTTTCAGGTTTTGGACCATTTATTAAACATTATATGAAATTCAAGTGATATAATTGGCTGATTACAATTCTAAAATTTAAATTTATGAAATAAAATGAATTTCTTCACTATGCAAGGAAGCAAGAAATTTCTAGATGAAAACTTTCTTTTTGGTTATCCTACTTTTTGTGTATGCAAGTTTTTTTATTTTTCTTAGGTAAGAGAACATGTGCTATCAAAATTGATTTTTTTTTCTTTTTTTTTGTGTATATATAATTTTAATATTCACCTATCTATCTTATAACTAATGTGAAAACTACTATTATTTGATCTTAAGTAATTTTTTAATGCAAATGAGATGATAAAAGAACTTTTCCAATGCAAGAATAAAGAATAAACAAATTTTCATTTTCAATTTTTTATGAATAAACACTTTTGGATGAAAAATATTATAATAATAAATAAATATATACTAATGATAAAATTAAACTAAGAATATAAATGAATAACAACAAAATCTCTAACATGACCAATGTAAAGATCAAGTGGAGAAGATAAAATTGGTGATAAATTTAGATCTTAAATTAGATAGCTACTTATGTGTTGATCAAATGGTGGTAGTGGATCTCTCCCACAAGATGAAAAATATAAGAAAAAATAACAACAAAAATTTGGAGGAATAAATAGTTAAATGATGACTAGTTGCTCAAGAATGATAGGGTGTTGACTACAAAATCATGAGTATCTTTCTCTAACTTGTATGAATGACCAAAAGACTAATATGAATATTAGAATATGGTATTCATACTAACTGAAGGTACATTATGGCTCTATAAAAATTGTAAATAGTAACCTCTAATTCAAATTTTTTGATCCAAAATTTAAAGAAAATGAAATTCTTGTAAGGAATGAGAAAATGTTATGAGGATTTAATTGAAGCTTGATTAGGAGCTTGTTTGAGTTAACTTAAAGGTGGATGATATTGAAATAATATAGTAAAGGTTTATTTGTGGATAATTAAGTTTAAATAAATATAAAGTAATAAAAAAATCATCTGAAATCATGAAAAGTGTGAAAACTCAATTCTTGAGAGTCAGTTTTTAAAATATCTATATGAGGATGAAATCACCGTTATATGTATGAGGTAGTTTTTAAACCACCATGGTGGTTTATGAATATATTATGGTGTTTATGTGTAATAAAATTAAAATTATGTAATTTTATATGTGGTTTTTTAAAACACCATGATGGTTTTTTCATGACAAAAAAGTTTTAAAACTAAGCAGAAAATACTCAAAAATGAAAAATTTGAAGTTTGCATGGGCCAGGGAAGAGGCAAAGGATAAAAAAGAAGGAGAGGACCAGGTATAAGCATTTTTTGGTTACGATCATCATATCATAATTGTATTTTTATTGAAATGTTTCAATATGTAAAAAAAATATGCATACATTTCCCAATGATCAAAACGTGGCCAAAACATGTAATACAACAAATAATTCTCATACCAACATTATTATGGTATTAATTTTTTTAATTTCCTAAATAAGAAGATAATTTCATGGAAGATAATTGAGACTAAGTTAGTTATTTCAAAAAATATAAAATATAAACTATTTGCTGAGAAACTAATGTAAGAACATCCTTCTAAGGTTGAACTTAGTCTTGTCTTATTGCTCAATTTTGGTTTGGTCAAGTTATTTAGTTTAAATTTAGCTCATTTAATATTTTTTAATGGTTATATTAGTTTTATAATAAACTTTATAATCTTATCCAAGTGTAAAAGTGTGTTTAGGGAGGTTAGAATTTAAAATTGGCATTTTCTTGCCAATTTTGCTAATTTGAATTTAATGTCAGTGATTTGCGTCCTTAGTCATGTTTATAAGGAGTTTAAATGATTTAGTATTTTTTACTGGTATATATAAGGTGTAAATTATAATCCAATACATACTTGAGGCATATAAGGAGTCCTTCATATAGGTATGATAGGATAGTTTGGAATCTCTTAACATTCTTGGAGGGATCAAGAACTGTTGGAGTAGTTATATGATATATAAAACATGAATTTTTTTTATGCCTATATAAATTTTTTTGTAAATTTATTCATATATTTATTAAATATAATGAATATAAAATAAATAATAACATCTCAATTTTGATATTTAGTGTTGCAGGACACATGTTTCTTATATTTTGTCCTTAGAAAGAAGACTAAGTATGGACTATGTGTGACAAATACTTTGTGGAAGGATCATTTTATTACATATATATAATGGTAAGATATTATTTCAGTGTTATTAATGTCTTTTATGTATTTTTAATTCGTTTACTATACATTTCATTACATATTATACATAGACCCTACAAAAGACTTTGTCTTTACATATAGTCAGACCCAAGCTTGTGTTAATTGATGATCATAGGTGGCAAAAAGGGTCCCAATTAATTAATAAAGGTTTATAGGTATAATACATACCATAATAAATCATTAAAATAGGCTATAAGTTATTGTAAAGTTTAACATACGAAATCAACCCTTCTTGGGTTGACACAATCAAAACAAACCCTGATTTAGGGTTTAGAAACTAAAACTGATAGTGTGAGAGATTCCACTGGTTATAAATCAAAACACTTGGTGATTAGTTGGGTAATAATTTGTAATAATATATTTTTATGGTTTTATACTAGTAAGGTATGGATGTGTATGGTAAAATATGATTGGGTGTGTAATAGAGTAGAAGAGACCTAATCAAGGCTTGAAGGAGATTGGAAAATTGACTTCTAAGTAGAGTTAAGACAAGAAAATTAATAGAGGGAAATAATTAAATATAATTTTTTCATAAAATAATTTTAGTGTCCAAAGATCAATCTCTATTTGACCAAATAATTGAAAAAGGTAAAAAAAGGCTACAAGAAGGCTTGAACTAAGAAAATAAACAAAGAGTGATGATAGAGTTGTAATAAGATGTTATATGGATTAGATAAAATATAAAAAGATTATTTGAACAAGATATAAGATGGTCATAAGAAATCTAATAGCATCAATAAATATTGGATGATGTATTGAGCCAGTTTAAATATAAGCCTTTATCAAAGAATTAAGATATTGAAACAAGAAAAGGGGGAGTTGATTGGAAGTTTCCTCTACATCATTTGGTATCAAAGCTTAAGATCTCTTTGGAGGAAAATAATAAACATGGCAGCTATAGGATGTGGAGAAAAAACTCAAATAAGGTTATAAGTAGTTGAGCATTAGTAGTTGAGGTGAGAAACTTGTAGGCTAGATTACAAGCTATGGAATTAGATTAGATAAGAGAGATGAATAGAGGTGATATGAGTGAAGGAGAGGACAAATTTCTATAATAATAAACTATATAATAAGGAAAGGAATGTAGATTGGAGGAAAGATTTATGATATCAGTTATAGGTGTGACATCAAATCCCAAATTAGAAATGCCAATGTATGAGGGCAGTACCAATGTTGAAGAGTTGATTGATCAGATCATAGAAATGGATAAATAATTTTAATATGAAGAGGTGGATGAGGAAAAAATGTGAATTTTGTGGTGACTAGGTTGAAGGGTCATACATTCTTATGGTGGGATGGAATGAAGGAAGAAAAAAAAGAAGGGGAAAATAAAAGATAAGCTCATATGATAGAATGGTGATGAAGAAAAAGGATAAATTCATGCCTAAATATTATTAGACAAAATTATTTAGGAGGTTGAAAAATTTGAGACAAAAAGACATGTTAGTGAAATAATACACAAAATAATTATACAAACTAGCCATCAAAGCAAGACACATAGAGGAGTATGATGTAAAGGATGCCAGCTACATTAATGGACTAAAGATTAGCATTCAAGATGAAATTAATATATATTTTCTAAGGATAATAGAATAGGAATATCAAGATGCATTGAAACAAGAGGAAAATATTAATAGAAGAAAAAACCAACAAAATAGAGGGAAAGGAAGAAGTTACAAAGGTAGAGGTTAGCAAGAAGGAAGAAGATAACTAGGTAATAGAAATCAATGGAAATATCATAGTAAGGAAGTTAGTAGCAGTTATAAAAGTAAAAGTTAATGTAATAGAGGTGGTTATGGATTTAGAGGTGGAAGACCTTATGCTAAAGGAAGAGGATAAAGTGTATTTATAGGTAAATACTTATAATGTAATAGGTTTGTAAGACATATATCTTATGAATATCTAGAAGATATTCAAACTAGAATCTCTTAGAGTGAAAGTAGAAATCAAGTAGTTTAGTAAGAAGAAGAAAGTGTGGATTCCTTACCAAGCTATGTTTAAGAACACAAAATATGAGAGAGTTTTTTTATGAGGATATTTATTTTAAAGTACACCATTAAAGAGAAATATCCACCATAAAGAAAGACATTATTCAAGACCATGTGCAAATGTAAAGGTAAATGTTGTAAGGTTATAAATGATAATGGTAGTATGGATAATATTGTTTCTTTAATGATAGTAAATAATATAGGATTAGAGATAAAATAACATCCAAATCATTATAAAGTCTCGTGGATTAAAATAAATCATCAAGTCCTAGTTAGTGAATAGTGCCATGTAGACTTGCATATTAATGGTTATAATGATAGAGTTTTATGTGATGTGATTCCAAATAATGTTTTCCATATCATACTTAGGATACCATGGAAGTATGAAATAATAAATATTTAGGATGGTAGGGCTAACACACACACTATTGAGAAGGATTGGCATCAAACATACACTCACTCCATTAAAGGATAGTCAAGTATGGAAAGAGGTAAAAACTACAGTGATGATGTTTGGTGAAAAAGAGTATTTACCACAAGTAATGAGTTTCAACATTGAAAACAAGAAAGTATAAGTGGAGGATAAGTGTTAATATAGAGAATGTGGATTACAAGTTGGAAAATAAATGAGAGAGGAGAATGCAATAGTTGAAAGGAGATCTAAAGTATTTATTGTAGGTAACAAAGAGTTTCTACAACTAGCCAAGTAGGATGAGGTGAGTAATACATTATTTGAGCCTAAAGGAATGGTTATTATAGTTAATAATGGATATAATTTTTCTTGTGAAAATCAACTCTTTTAAAAAGGTCACTTAGAAAAGTTATTCACAGAGTTGTCTAATCAGTTGTCATTCATAAGAAGTGTGTGGTATTTGATAGAATTTGTTGAAAAGATTAGTATGTTGAAAGCACTTCCTTTGGATAACTCAATGCCTAGAATAAATTTTAAAAGTGTGCATAATTATGTGATTAGTCACATGATACATGAATATCACATAGAAAAGAAGGATGTGAATATGAGGAAGGAGACAATCCACAACCAATTGAAACAACAAGAAATTGTCCAAAAGACAACGGATACAACTAAATAAGAGACAACCATGAGAGTGCAAGAGTATGGATTTATATAAAAAAAATAGGATTTTATTTTTATTAACTTGTTTGTTTCATGTGTAGGTCTTTTGAGAGAGGATGATAAGGATAGTTTGATAGTGACTAGTTTATAGGTTAGTATATAGAAGGATAACCTCAAAGGAGTAGGTAAGGTAACATTAGTCAAGAAATAATGAGGTTTATGTTACACTAAAAATTTATAAGAGAGAGAGATGCTGAGGACAAGATCAATACAATCTCAATTTAACTTTCCTAGAAATTTCTTTTTACTCCTCAGTAGCATGATGCAGGAGCATCATTCTAAGGATGAACTTAGTCTTGTCTTATTACTCAATTTTGGTTTGTTCAAGTTGTTTAGATGACAAGTATCATTTTAGGATGTTTTAAGGGTTTTATTAGTCATATAATACACTTTAAAATCTTTTCCAAATGTCAAAGTGTGCTTAGGGAGGTTAGAATTTGAAATTGGCATTTTTATGCCAATTTTGCTAATTTGAATTTTTGAATTTCTTATCAAAGATTTGGGTCCTTAGTCATGATTAAAAGGAATTTCAATTATTTTTTATTTTTTATTTGGACATATAAGTGGTAAATTATAATACACTACATAATTGAGTCATATTAGGAGTCCTTCATATAGGTGTGACAGGTGTTAGGATAGTTTGGATTCTTTCAACATTCTTGGAGGGATCAAGAATCATTAGACTAGTTATAAGATATATAAAACATGAAAATGTTAATGATTATATATAGTTTATTGGAAATTAATTAACATAGGGATGAAATCTAATGAAGATAAAATCAAGAATAACATCTCAATTTTGGCATTCAATGTTGCAGACCTTGTGTTTACTATGTTGCGTGTTTAAAAAGAAAACTGAGTAAGCACTCTATGTGAGAAAGACTCTATGGAAGGATGATTTTATTACATATATTTAATTTAAATCTCTTGTTTCAATGTAATTAATGTCCTTTATGTATTTTCAATTAGTTTAAAATACATTTCATTACATATTATAATAAGACCCTACAGGAGACTATGTCTTTATGCACAATCAGACCCAAACATGTGCTAATTGATTATCAGATGTGTCAAAAAAGGGTAAAATTTATTTATAAAGGTTAATATGGATAACATAGACCATGAATAATCATAAAAATAGGATTTAATTTTTTAAAAAGTTTAACATACCAAATTAACCCTTATTGAGTTGACATAGGCAAAATAAATCTTGATTTGGGGTTTAGAAACTAAAATTGATAGTGTCCAAGATTACATTGGTGAAAAATAACAAAAATTGGTGATTATTTTGTAATAATATGTACTAAAATATTTTAGGGTTTTATAATGGTATGGTGTGGATGTGTATGGTGAAACATGACTGTGTGTGTAATAGAGTAGAAGATACCTAACTAGGCATAGAAGGTGATTAGAAAAGTGACTTCTGAGTAGGGTTAATACAATAAAATTCATGGAGGTAAATAATTAAATAGAAGGTGTCATAAAATATTTTTTGTTTCCAAATATCAATCTCCATTTGACTATAGAATTGAAAAAGGTCAAAAAAAGGCTACAAGAAAGCTTGAACCAAGAAAGGAAACAAGGAGTGATGACATAGTTGTATTAAGATGTTATATGGATTATTTAGAAGATACAAAGATTATTTAAATAAGATAATACATGGTCATAATAGCTCTAATATCATCAAGAAACCTTGAATGTTGTATTGAGCCATTTTTTCTATGAGCCTTTGTCAAAGAATTAGGATATTGAAATAAGAAAAGTATGTGTTAGATTAAAAGTTCCCCTACATCAGAAATAAAACATAATGATATCCACTCACTAATTCCACACCTCAAAAAAAATGGATACTCTACTTGATCCCAAGATCAACAATCATCCCCTCCACCAAATCTAAGTGACTAACACCCATATACTAATTCACATATGAATAATAAAAAAGGAAGATATAAAATTAATGAACCCAAAAACTATCAAGAACAAGAAAATTACCAATAGGCCAAGATCTTGAAACAATACTTAGAATTGATTCATATTTATTCATTAAAAATTACAAACCTAAACCATGATTAAATAAGCCTCAACTTAGAGTTTAGAGTTGACATGCAAAAATTCAAAAAATCTAAAATCTAAAAAAATAAACATCTATTTTTAGCAGTTGTTATTTATATTAAGTTTTGCATGAAAGCATGCATGGATTTAAAATTTTCTTGAAATAACCCAAATACTAAAATTATCCTATGAAATTAAATTAAAATGAAGTTGACTTCTAGTTCTTAAAATATACAATTTGTAAAAGTAGAGAATTCCCAAAAAAACATTAAACATTAATTTTGGACCCTCAAATGATCATGTTTAGCCTCCAAAAAATATCAAAATGAAATCTAACTAGATAAAGATAATTAGGGAAGAATAAAACTTTTAGATATAGTCATTTTGGTGCATGAAAGAGCTCTAATGGAGTTATGGGTCAAAATTTATGGCCTCTAGAGGGTTGCCCTATTTTTTGTATCATTCTCCTCTAGTTGAAAAAAACTAAGCTCCTACAAGTTGGTATCATTATACTACTACAATTTATCTTTATCGATCTTCTTCAACTCCAATTATGTAATCTAAGTGTTGTCTTCTTACTGTAATCCTTCCCACTACACCAAATACTTGTTATAATTCCCTTGCCTTGTGCTCACTCTCTTCATATCCAAAATTTGCACTATTTTTTCTTTCTTCTTCTTTGAATCTTGTTTCTCCCAACTTAATTCATATTCATCATATTCACCATCTTCTCCATGGAATTCATATAAATAAGAAACATTAAATACTAGAGACATATCAAAGATCTATGGTAAACTCACCTCATATGCATTATCATTGATTTTATTCACAATTTTGCATGGTCTAATTTTATTGTACTTCAACTTGTTTTATGTGCCTTTTGAAAATATTTCCTTCCTCAAGTAGACCATTACCAACTCTCTTTATTTAAATACCTTGGATCCTATTTTGACATCCACTACTACTTCATATTTCTCATTACTTTCCTGTAACTTTCTTCTTACTCCTGGCAACTGCTGCATATGCTCAACAAATGCTTCTGCATCATCACTAATTCAATCTACAATTGTAAATTATACCAAATATAAAATACACATAGGATTTATCTCATAAACAATTTGAAAAAGTGACATTATTATTGATCTATTCACTAAACTGTTATATGCAAACTCAGCTTGTGGTAATGCCAAGTCCCATTGCTTTGGCTTCTCTCCCACTATGCATCTAAATAAAATTTTCAAGTTCCTGTTCACAACTTATATCTATCCATATATTTGTGGGTAACATGCACTACTAAATTTTAGCTTATTACCCATCTTCTTCCACAAAGTCCTCCAAAAATGACTTAAAATTTTTGTGTCCCTATATGAAGTAATAATTTTTGGAAAACCATGCAATCTCACAATATCAATAAAAAATAAATTTTCAACGCTAGTGGCATCATTGGTTTTCTTGCATGTAATGAAATGAACCATTTTATAAAATCTATCTACAATAAAAAAAATTGAATCATTTCCTCTCTATGTGTTTTGTAATCCAAACATAAAGTCCATACTCAAATCTATCCATGGTCCTCTTGGAACTAGTAATTACATGTATAGTCCAATATTTTTTGCATGTCCTTTAGCCACTTGACATATTCTTTACCTTGAAGCATACCTTGTCATATCTCTCTTTCATCTTTGGTTAAAGATACTTTTCCTCCACCAAAGATATTGTCTTTGTCTTACCAAAATGTCCATCCAAACCACCACTATGTAATTATCTTATTATATTGTCTTGTAGGGACACAACTGGAATGCATAATTATTTCCCTTTGAAGAGATAACCTTATTGTATAAGATACTCATCATGAATAATATATGTCCCACCTACTAATGGATTCTTGTACTATTAAACTATCTTGTCAAAATATGGATCAATATTATATAATTATTTGATAACTTCAAATCTAACTACTTCACTCACCATAGTAGTTAATAATGCTACCCTCCTGTTCAATGCATCAACTACCTGATTTTATTTCCCTGATTTATGCTTCAACATAAAAATATACCCCTACAAAAACGAAATGTATTTTTCATGCCTACTATTAAACTTCTTTTGTTTATTCACATACTTCAAAGCCTCATGATCTGTAAATAGGATAAACTCCGTATGTACCAAGTAAAGCCTCCAATGTTTTAATGTTTGTATAATTGCATAAAGTTCAACATCATAAGTAAAATACTTTGTCCTTACCTCATTCAATTTCTCACTAAAATATGCTATTGGCTTTCCTTCTTGACTCAACAAAACACTAATTCCCACAAATGAAGCATCACAATCCACGTCAAACACTTTGTTAAAACTTATTAATACTAAAATTGGTCTTTCTATAATATTCTTCTTAAAAAATTGAAAGCTTTCTATGGCTACTCTAGTCCATGAAAATTCTTTCCCTCCCATGCAATCTATTATTGGTGCCACAATACTACAAATTTTTTTAATAAAATTTCTATAAAATGTTGCTAAACCATGGAAACTTCTTACCTCTATAATTATTTTTGGAATAGGCCACTCAAAAATTGCCTTTATCTTTTCATCATCCATTTTCACACCATCTATTGAAACTACAAATCCCAAACATACCAAACTATTCTGCATAAACATGCACTTCTTTAAATTTGCATACAACTTCTCATTTATTGACAAATCCATTACCATTATCAAATGTTGTAAGTTTTATTCTTTAGTCTTAATAAATATAAAGATGTCATCAAAATAAACAACCAAAAACTTACCAATATATTCCCATAGCATTCTATTCATCACCCTCATAAATGTGCTAGGTGCATTAGATAATCCGAATGGCATCACCATCTACTCATATAAGTCATCCCTAGTTTTGAATGCAGTTTTACACTCATCTCTTTCATGAATTCGAATATGATAATAACCACTATTTAGTTAAATATTGGTAAAGTATTTTGCTCCTACAAGCACATCCATCATATCATCTAAGTGAGGTATAAGAAACTTATATTTTATTATAATTTTATTAATTAATCTACTATCCACATAGATTCTCCATCTTCCATCTTTATTTGGAGTTAGAAATGCTGGTGTTACACATGGATTCATACTCTCCCTTATAAATTTATTCCTTAAAAATTTAGTAACCTATTTATTTAATTCTGCATATTCTGTTGAACTCATCTTATAAGCTACTTGATTAGGTAGAGCTAATATTGGAATCAAATCAATATGATGTTGAATATCTCTCTTCAATGGTAAACCATCTAGTAACTCATCAATCATAACATATGAATATTATTTCAACACACTTTTTACTTATGTTAGTATTGGTACTATTTTTGTTTCTTCATTCTTTGCTACTAGTGCATAACAATAACCTACTACCTTCATATCTTAGATAAATTATTTAGTACAAACATGCTTTCTGTCTTCTCTTCCTTTTTAAGAGATAACAAAACTACCTTTTTACCACCTTTACAAAAGGTGTACAGGTTCTTTGCTCCATCATGAAATACTTTCCTATCAAACTGCCACGGTCTCCCCAATAGCACATGACATGAATCCATCAAAATAACATCACACCATATTTCATCATTATAACTCTTTCTTATAGAGAACTTTATTAAGCACCTTTTATCTACTATAATTTCATTCTGTTTATTAAACCATGAAATTTGATAAGGATTAGGATGATTTTCACATTACATATCTAGTTTATCAATCATTTCTATAGAAACCATATTTTCACAACTACCACCATCTATAATTACTTTGCATACATTTCCACCTGAAGTACATCTTGTTCAAAAAATATTTGATAGAAACCATGCATCACCACCTTATTTATTTTACACTTTATCCTTCCTTGGAGAGATCATGGTTCTTATCATCATGAGATTCTTTCCAACATTAGATAGTGCAACTTCAGTATTCTGCTTTTCAATTTCAGCCTCAACTATATTTACTCTTGGGTGATCTTTTTTCCTCCTTTATTGATCTTGATAGTGTGGACACGAAAACTCTCTATGTCCTTCTTCTCCACATATATAATATAGATAAGATATACACTGATTCAAAAACCATCATCTATCACCACCATAACCTCATCCTCTTTAAAATCCTCTTCCTCTTTGTTGGTATTGAAATCCTTGCTTATTATCAAATTGCCTTTCTACACCACATGATGATTTAACTTTATTGGCATTAAATCCACCTCTTGTGGTATTAAACCTACCTCATCCCCTTATTAGAGGGGATATGACTTTTTTTAGACCAATAGATGTCCTAAAATTCTATTTATTTTGTTTTTCTTCTACCTTCAAAGCTAATTGATAATCCTCCTCCATGTTAAGTATTATATGCATGCTTAATTCATATTGAATAGAAAATTTTAAACCATTTACATACCTTACATCTATCTACTCTTCTATTTCATCATGCTCCACTCATATGGAAAGTTTATAAAATTCATGTATATACTCTTGTATACTATAATCTTTTTGCCTCAAATTTTAAAATCTTCTATATAAGGTTTGTGAATAATCCATAAGAAGAAATTTCGCCCTCAGCTTATTCTCTATAATTTTCCATGAATTAATATTATCGTTACCTTTTCTCTATCTCTCTTTGTATAGGTGATCCCACAAAATCATTGCATGACCTTTCAATTTCATGCATGCAAACTTTACCTTCTTGTCTTCTCTCATAGTCTTCCACTCGAAGAAATTCTCTATGCAATTCATCTAATCTATCAAATCCTCTAGTTTTAAATTGCCTCCATAATCTAGAACATCGACCTTGATTCTTTCATTTCTTCTTTCTAAATCCTAAAACATCATCTCTTCCATCGATAGTGGATGATCTTACTATTTTTATTCTTATTGAACTTCTTCATCATGCTCTGTGTCTTCCTCATCACCATCTTATCTTCTCTGCTCATTGCTGATAACCTCTGTTAATTGTTGAAATTGCCTTTGTAGCTCTTGTATAGTCTATTTCATCTATGTAACACCTTCTCATCCTCTCACCATTCTTTACTCCTCTAAGTTTTGAACTTGCTCTGATACCAAATAATGAACTTGAAATCTATCAAGAACAAGAAAATTACCAATAGGCTAAGATCTTGAAAAAATACTTAGAATTGATTTGTATTGATTTTTTAAAAATTAAAAACCCAAACCATGCTTAAATAAGCCTTAACTCAGAATTTAGAGTTGACATGAAAAAATTCAAAAAAATCTAAAATCTAAAAAAGGAAAGCATCTATTTTTAGTAGCCACTATCTATAGTAAGTTTTGCATTCAAGCATGTGTAGCTCTAAAAATTTCTTGAAATAACCTAAATACTAAAATTAGCCTATGGAATGAAATTCTATTGAAGTTGACTTTCAGTTCTAAAAATATACAATTTTTAAAAATAGAAAATTCCCAAAAAATTATCAAACATTAATTTTGGACCCTCAGATGATCATGTTTGACCTCCAAAAAATATCAAAATAAAATCTAAGTGGATAGAGATACTTAGGGAAGAATCAAACTTTTTGATATAGTCATTTTGATGCGTGGAAGAGCTCAAGGAATTACAGGTCAAAAGTTATGACCTCTTAAAGGTTGGCCTATTTTTTTTGCACCAAAATTTTTAGAGAACATTGAATAAAATTAAATACCACATTAATCTAAATGAACTAATTAAGATCACAAAGTATGGGTATCTCCTTGAAAATTATTTGACTGAGGAATCCCCCCAAAATAATAGAAAAGAAGTGCATAGAAATTTGGTCATTAATAAAGATAAAAGTGAAGTTCAGTCTTTGTCCTTACTATCTATATGTTTTCTAATAATGTTCATAATCATTTAATTGATTCAAGGTCCTTTGCCAATGTTATGCTTGCTATAATTTATATAAAATTAGGATGTATCCCAATTAAATTCCATCAGATAGTTGTCTAGTTGGATAAATCATAAGTCATTGTAGTTTGAAAATTACTAAACATACACATATAGTTATCTTAAGGTCCATGGGTGAAACATTTAAAGATATCCAGGTTGTGCACACCCTATAGGCTTATGGTATTTTGTACAATAGGGACTAGTCTACGACATTAAATGGATACAAGACCACTTATTTTTCTCACTTGTGGTTTCCCTGGAGATGTATGGGTAAGTAGATATGATTGAATAGGAAACACAAAATGAAACTAATGATCAACAAGTGTAACACAAAGAATGAAAATGTCAATGTTGTATCTATTGACATAAGCATTTACACTCTAAACACCTTACTCGATTATAAAAATAAATTCTAGGAAGATGTTGATCAGGTAGGCATGTGGAATAAATTTTTTTAAAGAATTTTTTTCCAAACAAGGTTTAGGTGCAAGAGTTTAGTTGATCAATCCATGATTTTGGCCTTGCATTTTGATATAAAACACTAGGTAAAAAGCTTATAAAATATTTGGTGACTCTAAGTTAGTGATCAATTAGGTTAGGAGCCAATATTATTGTAAATCATCATACCTTAGTTGATATTAACATATAACCTGAGAACTCTTTGAATAATTTTAATTTTTCAATGCTGCTTACATTTTGTAGGGAATAAAATTAGACAATAAATTCTATTATTACATTAGTAGTGAACTTATCCCCTTTAGGGTGATCTAAATTTGAAAAAAAAAATCTATGGAATTAATCCCTTTTCCATATTTTATAGACAAGATTATTAATTTTCAAGTGTTTAATGATAAACAAAAAATATTACAGTTTTTAAATAATATTGATGTTTTTGAAGTACATATCATTCACAAAAATTATAGAGATAATTCCTAAAAAAAGATAGAGAAATAGAAGATGAATGGATTTTTTAATTTGAAGATGATAAAATCCCATAAGGGATGGAATCACTCAAGAATTTATTAAAATTAAACATGCCTACAAAAAATTATATTGAACAAATTATTGATAATGCACTTAGGTTTACCTAATAAGACATGCAATGTGATTACTAGTCGAGACTACACACATGAGGAACAATACAATTTGTGGCATATTATTTTTGAAAATATAGATGCGATCACTTGATCCTACAAATATATATGGGTATTTGATCCATGTTGACATCAACTTGAATGTAAGTTGTAAGTCAATATTTTAAGTTTATTAGATTAAAATTGACCTCATAAGAGAAATATCCTCACTATATTATTATAACATTCATCATAATTTAATCATAATTAAGTAGAACACCCCCAAAAAATAGAAAAGGTAATGATGCATAACACATTTTTAATTAATTCATTGGTATTGAATACAAGTGCATATATTAGTATATAATTTCATGTTGGGATATCGTTTCCTCATATTAATATTAAGAATAAATACAATGTTCCATTCAAAATATAAATAGATACCTCTTCATCACAACTGCCCATCTTTGTTCTACTATGTGAGAGGATATAAATCACCATCGATGTTGTAAATCACTAGAATATGTTGGAACTTACCTCTACATTTAAACACTTCAATGAATAATATTGCTAACATAATCTACGGACTTAAACTTTTTTATTGTCCTTGAGAAACAAAAATGAAGAATTCCACAATGCTATGAACTCTTATCTGTCTGCAAAAAAAATTGATACATGGAAGTCAATTTTGCCTCAAAATATTTCCATCTATATGATATATAGTTGGTTGTTTCGAATTTTGCTCCAAAAATAAATAAATTCTTGGAATAATTATTTAATGTCATTCAATGGGGGATGACTATTGATTAGATGATATAAAGTATTTATCTCCTTGGTAACTGTTGGTTCCAACTTCTACATATATATATTTTATTTAACTACTAGATTGATCTAGGTCTTTGATGATGGGAGCCTGTTGTACCTAATCATCACGAAATTGATCCCTCAATTATTAAATCGATTTTCTTTCTGCACTAGTAGAATCCTTAGTGATGTCATATTTTGTAATTGTTTGATTATGTTACTCCTCCAAGGTATCCGAAACTCTATTTTCTAATTGTGTTTCCATTGGTGACCTGAGATTAAACGAAAAATATTTTGAGGAATATAAAATTGATTTCTAAAGGGAAGTAATATTTTTATTGATGGTATGCCGATGTTGAGAATTATCTTCCAATGGATTTATGTTTTATTAGAAATTAAATTATTAAACCGCAGATTCCCTTATGGTTTGCTTATGTCTCTTAAAGTGCTTGATGTTTGATTATATTTTGAACTGTTTCATGCATGTTTTTTTTTTATAATGACCACTTTGCATAAACATCATATTATGGTCATTCCTACTCTATATAGCTTTTTGAATTGCCTCTTCCATGATAACACATCTCTCCATCCAATCGTTATTTTCACCATCCTAAAGAATGGTACCCAAGTTTTGTTTCTGTACTAGAAATAATTTTTGAAGGTGGAGGCTGGTTCTTTGTCGTGTAGGATCTATCATACCTTGGGTCGATTGGATAGTATTAATATTTTCGTGTTTTGCTAATATGGCCTTTATTTGAGTGAGTTTTATGGGGGTGATAAATTATGTTAAAACATTAGATTGGGATGTGGATGGTATGGTGGGATGGGTGGCGAAGTTTGGGAAGAAGGATCGGGTGTAGGAATGCCACCTTATATGCAACTTCTTGTGTTGTCTATTTTTGTTTCCATCTTTCTACAACTTTTTTTTGCCATTTTATTTTTGTTTATTTTTATTTTTTATATTTACAAATTTTCCTTCTTTGCCTTTAATTTTTTTATTCTTTATTTTTTAATTTTTTATTTTTCTATTTTTACTTTTTATAATTTTTATTTTGCCATTCTTTCCTCCTCTTTTTTATTTTTTCATATAATGTCACTTTTTCTTCTTGTTTATACATAGCCTTCTTTCTTCTAAGCTTCCTTTTGTGAAAAAAATTGATTTTTTCTTTCTGCTTTCTTTTTTTTGTTTTCTTTTTTTTTTCTTTTTTCTTTTTTCTTTTTTTCCTCTACCTCCTTTTCTTTTAGCTCTTATTGATGTTAATTCTCTTCATCTTTTCAAGTTTGTTTAACATTTAATATTTCCATATCTATGAGTTTTACAATTACTTATTATTATGGTTTGGCTAATGCCATTGTCATTGTTGTTTCTATTTTTTTTTCTATTTAATTTAAATTTCTCATCATTTAAATTATTTTATTTTGGAGCATTTATGGTTTTTTGGGGTCATGTGGTTCTTCTTCCTCCTCTTCCTCTATATGTGATACATTTATTGATCCTTTCTTCCATAATATTATCCAATTTGGAGACATTGAAGCATACAGTTCTACATTTTTATTTTTTTCTTTTAGGTGGTTGGATTAACATTGGTTGGTATTTTTAATGTGTGTGTTATCATTTTATACTTGCCATCTGAGTTAATACACTACATAGTAACCCCATTTCTTGTGTTGAGAGTGATGATGTGGATGGATTTCCTTCTGTTGGTTGATTGCTTTTATTTGATGGGAATAGTTGATTTTTTTCATTTATTTTATAAAAAGTACGTCTTAATTTTTCGGACCATATATTAAATTAGGATGGTGCATTAGGGATCGATGGACTTAAAATGTTTGTGTGTAGGCTCTTTTATTGGTTTGTTGTTTCTTATTCTTCTTCAATTTGGATGTTGTCTTATGGTTGGTCCTATGTTTCTACTAAAATTTCACCTATAGTAGCTTTAATATTTGGTAGTATTGGATTTCCAAATACCTTGAGAAATGATTTGATGATAATAATGACTTGTTTGATGTGTTTTTTTGTGACTTCATATTGGATTGGATGGAATATATTGGAATGTGGCTCAAATGCGCAGATACAAATGAGATAGTTGTTTATAGGAAATAAATAATTGGAATGTTTGTCAACAATCTCTTTGGAAATATGAACTCTAAAAGTCAATTTTTTATTTAGACCATCACCCCATCTTAGGAAATATGAATTTTTTTTGGGTCTTAAGGGAATCCATATGTAGCTTATTTTGTTCTCTTATTGATTTAACTTGATTCCATTGAATTTGATTATCTACCTCAGGAAGTATATTTTTATAACACATGACTAAGCATATGAGTAAGGAGCCATAACGAAAATCATGCTTACTGCATTAGATTTACTCAAAATCCTAATAGAGAGTGTATTTATTATTCAGATAAATCATGTCAAATGTAACCATTACACTTTGGAGGGGTGTGGCATCCTCTTCATTGGTGAAGCATAGTTTCCATTTTACTACCCTTATAGTGTACCAAATTATCAGGTTTCTGATAGATGAAATTATGATACCCATTTTATTTATGATCACTCCTAGACATTGGGTAGCTTCCTTCACTTTGGAAGACCGTTTATTTTGACATTTGTGTATATTTTTCACCACATTCATTAGCCATGTTACTCATTCAATGTTTTATGTTGTAATGTGATGAGGTTTCTACAAAAAAAGAATACCATTATGGAGTTGGCTAAGTATTATCTCAATGATTTTTTTGGGTGGATATAAATATGGGAACTTATCCCATGTGTTGAATTTTATCCATATAATAGAGTTTTCCTTAGTAGTATATTCCCATGTATGTTAGTTTTAGATCCTGGTGAATGTGCTCACCATGGTTTACCTCCATCCTTGTATGATATATCTCCATAATATTTGTATGGATGTATATAAATGTATCTTCTAAGTGCCCTATTTTATATTAGATAGAGAAAAAGGCTCCTTGGGGTTTTGGTACTAAAGATTTGAGTGGTATGTGCTTTTATTTGGGAATCAATAACATTATGTCATTGATGATTTATGGTGTTTCCATTGATGATCTATGGTGTTGTCAATTTTTATCTATTAATTTAATTATTGTGAAATTACTAAGCCATAAAATGATTTCAACAGAGATTGGGTATGCTTGAATTTTTTCTATGATTTGGACAGAGTGATGATCACTATTTATAGAGTTTTTGTTCCACCTCCCTTATTTTCTTGCCATAATTGTGGATGTGGATGTGATTTATAAAATTTATAAATTTGTTTGAAATCATGCATGTACCAGTTTGTTAAGTTATCAAGTAATTTTTAGCTTATGCACATCCACCTCTTATTTAATGTCTTTGAATTTGGTTTATATTATTTAACTACCTCAATCTCTTCATTAAGTAGTTATATCTTTATTTATTCAATGGATTTATTTTTTTAATGGTTATTTGTACCTATGATTAGGGATAATCATCATGGTCAACTAACCAAAAAATTATACTTCTAGCATAATATGTTGTTACATTCTTACTCAACTCGCTTAATAGGATTTATAGGACCAATAATACTTTCCTCCCACTTTGTTGTATGTTTCATTTTTGTTCAGGGCATCATTTGCCTATTTTCAACTTGGAATTTATTTTTATTTTTTATTCTTTTGTTGATTAATATGTTTTTCATGGTATAATTTAGTATTAAGTGGTATGATTTAGTTTTATGTGGGCTTTATTAACAAAACATCACCTATTGATTCCTATTAATGTTTTAATCTTTACTATGTCAGTCGGTAAGATTTTAGTTCCTATGTAAGATCCTAAACATATTATATTTATTATTTTTTTTTTTTTAAGTTAATTTCATCAATTACTACATAATTTACCTTATTGGATTCCTTATATTTACATTTTATTTATCATTTTAGGTGTCTTGGATTCATTTCTCCCATGTAAGATTATACACAATCACAAATCATTTCTCATCCAGTTACTATAATTGGATGAATAAATCATGAAGGGAATGATATTAATTAATTATGAATGCCACAACTAGTCTTAAACTTGGTACACCTAATTCCATTAGTGTTGCACCTTCTAACCCATAAATAATTTTAATGTGAAGTACTTTGTTAGTCATTTATAATATACATGGTATGTTTGGAGTAGTGAGGGTATTTTCAAGGTCAATCCATGGAATTTAGATAACATGTCTTAATTAATACCTTATTCATAAATTTATTAAAGGATTCCATAGTTACATTAGCTTGTGGATGTTAAGGTGAAATTTTATTATGGTTAAAAAGGTAGTGTTTTAAAAATTTGACAATGGTTGGGGAAAAAATCATAAATTAGTTTTCTTGATCAGTAGTGACACTGAGTGGACATCCAAATCATGTAATGATATTTTCTTATATGAAATTTACCATGATATTTACTATGGCATATTGCTTGGGCATGTATTCATCCCATCTCATCAAATATTTTATTCCTATGATAATAAATTAGGCTTGAGATCCCTTTGTTGTAGGTTTACTTAGTCTAATGCAATCAATGGACTAGTTTTCAAATGGTGCTAAAGCAAGTAATAGTCTCAATGGCATTTCATCCTTAAAATTTTGCTTTCTAAATATTTGAAAAATTTCACATTGTCATGCATAAAGGTGGGCATGTTTCGATAAGTCGGGACACTATAATCCAACCAATAATACTTTACTCACTATTTATTCTATACCATCATTCCCCCTAGTAATTCCTTCATGGGATTCCTTGAGAATATTTAGTCACTCATTTTTAATATTGTTCTTCTTATTATTTCATCGCATCCCTTTTTTTATAACATACCATCAACTAATGTCAACATAAATGTATGCATGATCAATCTTTTCTCATCCATTTTTTAATATTCATATGGGAATGTTCTTGTTGTAGAAAATTAGTAAATGGTCTTCATGTATTTGAGAATTATTTGTACTCTAAATAGATGTGCACCTAGAAATTCATCATCAATCAATCTTTGATCTTCTCCATTATCTAATCAAGATAAATATTCTGGGCTATTGTTAAGTTACCCTAGTTGAATAGTTATAGTGAAATCAAACTCTTGGAATATCATCAACCATCTACATTTTCAGCCTCAAAGTATTGTTCTATTCAAAGGATATCTTAGTGGACCATGATTAGTGTAAAACATGAATGGATTTGTGAGTAGATATTGTCTAAAATTTTTAATTGCAAACACCATTGCCAATACTTCCATTTTTAGAGTGTAATAGTTTTGTTTAGTCATGGCCAAATTTTGACTAGAAGAGGATATTGGGTGATCCATATTTTCCCACAATTATTACAATACCATTTCTATCATTATCTTTGAGGTGTCAATGTGTACATGGGAGGAAACCTTATAATTTGAAAATATTAATATTTTAAAATTAAAGATTGTTGTTTTTAATGTTTCAAATGCTTCTTGATCCTCTTTATTATAATCAATTAGTTTATTATTATTTTTATTCAATAATTCATATATAGGTTCACTAATCATAGAATAAACTCTAAATTTTTTATATTATATCTTATGTACCACAAAAATGTGTAGACCTTTTTTTATGTTTTTAATGGTGACAAATTGACAATTATTGTTTTTTTAAAATGATCAATCATTAACCCTTCCTTGAAAATTATGTGGCCTAATAATGCCCCGAATGGCATCGAAGATATGCACTCATTTAAATTTAACATAATATATATCATGTGGCATCTTTTAAAAATGAGTATTATGTCCTAGATCTGTTCTTTTAATAATTCATAGATAATCTAATCATCAAAGTATACTTCTAAAAGTCATGGATAAAATATTTGAAGGCATTGATCATGATTCAACTCATATAGTTGGAAAATTATTTAAGATAAATAGAATGACTATGTACATAAATAAAATCCATTCTATGGTGACTGCTATCTTAGGCCTTTATTTTTTATAAATCTAAAAATAATAATATCCAAATAATCTGCTTGTAAAGGAATATGCCTCTCTTCCCAAAATATTTTCCAAGACTAACTCAGTTAATGGTGTTGGAAATAGGTCATAAATGCAATATTTATTCAATTATATAAATAAATAAAAATTTGATTTCTCCCATATTTTTATTTTATACAACCATCAAATTAAACCATTCATTGTCTTATACTAGTTCTATGATGCCTATGGATAACATTTTATCAATTTCCATTTTTATTGTTATCTCATTGTTAGGATTTAATTAGTAAGGTCTTTTTTAAATTGGTTTTGTTTTCAATTTTAATTGAATGCTCATTTTTACTATATCTAGTTTGAGGCCATAGAGCTTTTTGAAATTCATGGGAAAAATGTCTTCATATTCTCTTAGTAGTTATACCATTTTTTCTTCCCAATAATATCCGATTTTGGTGAATTTAGGATCTCCTTCATGTGCTATGTTTTCTTCTTTTATTTTTAATGCATAATAGAAATAGATCATCTTGGATTCATTGGTTTCAACAAAATTTTCTTTCCCCTTATTTAGTCTTGTAGTTAATCTAATATGAACTATTTTTTTTTTCTTTTTGAAGTTCTTGTTTCTTAATCTTATAACATCTTCGGAATGGTCTCATATACTTCATCCAAAACCTTCATTACTTTTGGGATTTTTATTTCATATGTTGTTGCCTACTTTCGTAATATTTATAAAGACTTAATTTTTCTTAGGGTGTGACATACTATGGGTATTAAAAGGTAAATGTGCAATAAAACTCGCTAATGAGTTGGTATCAAATTTGGATCTCTCTACATGTATCCTGGTACGTGTACCATGCTCATGATATTATTATGAGGGTACAATAAAAATGTTTTACCTAATTGTTCTGACCAATCTCTCCAATCTTCCTCTAATATCTTTCACATTAGTTTATGTGTTGTTGTGGACTTCTTTTGCCTATATATTATGGGAGATCCTTAAACTTCAATACCTCTTGAATGTGTTATGTATTAAGGAGTATTACCAATGTATTAAAATTCTTAATGTGTTCCTCATGTTTCTCCCATCATCTCAAAACATTTATAATGAGTGTATCATCCAAGGGTTCCATTATATATTTTTCATTTGGAAATAATTTCTCCACCTAGGCTAAGTATGCTCTTACATCGTTAGTACCTGATAATTCTGGTAAAATGTTGTGTGCTGCTCACCTTCCTAATTAAAATAAATTATTTTATTTTTTGAGTGTTACATTTTAGTTTTAATTTATATTATTCGTAGATATCGTTCTTCCATATTTCTTGTGGGATTTTCTCTTGCTTTTATGGCATTGATTTTAACTTCAATAACATCTTTGATTCTTTTTATGAGCAGTACTGTCACTATGTATTGCATTTTTTCATTTCGTAATGTTACAATGTATTTACCTAAATTCTTATTTTATTTCCTTTATTCCTTGTGTGTGAAATAAATTCCTATATTTTATGTTTTAATATTTCTTTCCTTTGTTGTATTGTGTCTTCAAGTTGTGTTCTGAATTGTTTGTCTTTTTTTTGTGGTATATTTATTTATAATTCCTTTCATGGTATGAATTATAATTTTTAAAATACATTAATTTCTCAAAATTATTTTGTATTTTGTTTCAATAAAAGTTAATTTGATCTGTGGTATGTTTTTATGTGTTTTGTGGTATGCCTTATTTGGTCAGTAGTATTATGAATCATTCTACTTGATGTGGTATTTCTTATGATATCTAAATCATCTATATAAGTATATATAGTATCATAAAAAAATTATTCTTATTCCTTTATTATTGATTGATATGTATACCAAGTTTCATCTTTATCAGTTGAGTGGTAACTTTCTGTTTGTATGCTTATTCTTTGGTTTGGGGGATTACTATGTTTTCATCTAGTTTTTCTTAGAGATAAAATTTTCAAAATTATTGTTTATAGTGTCCCATGAAAATAATATTTTATATTTTATTTATTATTAGACTTGTTTTATTTATACTCTAATTTTAATTCTATGTCCTCATTGGGTTTGAAGTCCCTATTGAAGTGGGCTACTTTTTTGATAGCATAAATTCCTTGAATATCATCAAAGTATTCATCCTCATCCTTGTTCTCCCTACCTATTTAATAAAAAATACATTAATAAATATTTATATTGGAATATAATCCATGATTACATTTCCTTCATGAATGATTTACTAATATTTTTAATTTAAAATGCCATTACAATTCACAAACCACGTTAATGTTAAAAGTACATAGTATAATGGGGTTTTATGGAAAAAATCCATTAATTCAAAGACATGATTTTACTTATTCCCATTAGGTTAACCTTTATGCATTTTAATACTCAAAGTGGTGATTTAAAACTATCATCTACCATGGCAATATCATAATCCATTGGGTGTAGTCTTGGTTTCCCTAGTGGTTCCCATGTTTGTCTAGACATAACTTTAACATTTGCTCCTAAATAGAATGATTTTATAAATTAACATATAAGCACACAGTTGAGTTATTCCATTCTATTTTTTTGTGAAAAAAATTATGCTTTTAATTTTTAGTATTTTTATTCTTTGTACACAATATGTGTTCTTATTTATTCTAATATTTGAAGAAATTTTTAATATTATATAATAATTACTATTCGTTGATAATTTTTAAAATTTTATTTAATCTAATAATTTCTTATTCCTTGAAATATTTTCACTTGTCATCTTCCTCATTATGAGTTTTTCCAATTGGGTAAGTGCACAAAGTTGGGGGACAAAAAGTGGCCTACATGTGGACATGGTTTTCTTGAAATTTTAGAAATCTAAACTTTTATAGATAATTTGAGATATATACAATCCAAATTTGAAGATGGTTTAAGAAAATGAAATTTATAATTTTGATTATAGTTTCCAAAACACCAATGTTTTTTTAAAATGGTTAAGTATAACTAGGTCAAATATCTAAAATTTAAAGAGCAGCTCTTATTTATTTTAGAAAACATAGTAGATAGACGATCGTGCTGCACACCATTTTTTGAGCAACATTTAATTTTATTTGAAACCATTTTGAGAAAATTTACATAAGATATTCTAGTAGGTTACCTATATAGTTTTATATCTTTTCAATGAATACCTTTTTTCTAGGAATTTTTCAAGTAAATGGATCCTAGAAACTGACAAAAAAATGGATAACCATCTATGTGACACACCTAACTACCTCAAAAAATAATGAAAATAATTTTTTTTAAATGTGTGTAGAATTAGGCCTACTTGGTCACCATATAACTTGTTTTTCACTTGGATAAATGAAAGATAAATTACATGAACATGTATAGGCATGTATGTTTATGACATGTAGTCACCTAAAAAAGGCATAATTAGAAATCAACATAGTTTGAAACCTTTAATTAGGCCAAAAATTATACAAATCATATTTTTGGAAAGAGGAGAGCATGATCATCATGATGGTATCAAGTTTTTGAATTTTTATGTTGAAATTATTAGTGTATTTGTCAATCAAAGTTGAAATTTGTTGTTTATTTTCATACCTTTCAAAACTTAGTTGTACATTGATAGTCCATGACTTTGGATTAGGAATCCAAGCCATTCCTGAGCCAAAATGTGTGGGAATTCAATTCAAATTGAAACACATGATCAATTTATTAATGCAATCACATTAATAACATGATCGAGTTACATGTTTCCAACACCCTAAAACCTGAATAGGAGCCACTAGTCCTAGCAGTCTTAAGATCAAATATTGGTTGATTAAAATTGTTGTTTGAGACCAATGTCATTGTCAAGAATTGATAGAATTAAAAAATAATTTTATATGTATTAACCTATGAATCAATTTATTGTTCCTTTGATTGCAATATCATGTGTAATCAGGCTAATTGATCCTAAATTAACATTAGATAGACATATTTAATTTAATGTAGATTGGTTGGCCCTAATTACATATCAAACTACACTAAATACTTGGTTTTCTATAATATGGTGTGCAATTAGAGACCCAATTGACATCATATGGACATAATTCCTTTCTCAGGGCTCATTTAACCCTGATTGTGTATTAGATTGAACTAAATGTTCAATTAGTTGAATATGGTGTTCTATCAAAGCCCTAATTAACATGATATTGAAGGAATTCCTTACATGGGGACCAATTAATCTTAATTATAGATTATACTAAAGAAAATAATTGATTGCTTAAATATGATGTACAATTAGGGGGAAATATTCATAATGGACATTATATGGATAAAATTCATTGGATGGGGTGAAAAATGCATTAATTGATATTATAGATTGAAGAATTAATTACATAGGACTTGGTTGTCCTCAATTGTGTATAGGATTGAAAAATGTATCAATTGATTTAACATGGTGTAATTAGAGCCCCAAATGACATTAAATGGATATAATTCCTTGCTTAGGGATTGAGTGGCCCCAATTGTATATCATATTAAACCTAAATACTCAATTGGTTTAATATGGTGTGTAATCAGGGCTGACAAAACCCAATTGGAACATTATGTGGATAAAATTAATTTCATGGTGCTTAGTTGGCCCCAATTATATATAAGATAAAACTAAAAACATGATTAGCTAGATATAGTTTATAATCGAGGCCAACAAAGTTGTACTTGACATTAGATGTATTCAGTTACTTGAATGAGCCTTGGTTGGCCATAATTACATACTCAACAAAACTAAATACTTGGTTGATTCAATATGTTATGTATTTGGGACCAATAAAGCTCCATGTTGGTAGTAGAAGGATAGAATTTCTTACACAAGTCTTGTTTGGACTAAAATTTATATCATATTAAACCAAATATTCTTTCAATTGAATTTGGTGCATAATAAAAATACAAATTATTATTATATGGATGCAATTCCTTAAAAAGGGTTCAATTGGTCCTAATTTCATATCAGATTGAATCAAACACTCAATTATTTACATAAGGTGTGTAATTAGGGCCCTAATTAAAATTATGTTGACACAATTCCTTGGGAAATCCTTGATTGGCCCCAATTATATATCATCTAGAAGAAAATACTCTATTGGTTCAATATGGTAAGCAATCAAGGCTAAGTAAGCCCTAATTTCAGTTATATAAGAATGTAATTCCTTACACATGGCTCCTTTGGACTAAATTGCATATCAAATTGTAAAAATAATTATTTTTTAATATGGTGAGAACATAGATCCCTAATTGATATCATATGGATGAAATTCTTTACATTGAGGCCTAGTAGGCCCCTAAGATAAATTTAACCCCCATTAGCATCCTTTATATAGTAAAAATAAGGTTAACAGGGATGAATATGGTTAAACTTACAACAATCATTACAACAATTCACTTCATAGGCTCAATCTGTGATGATGTGGGGGAAAATTGATCCCAAATTCATATTATTTACTCATAGATCTAGGTTTAAGGAGCTCAAATTTTACCCAATCACCATCACAATTGCACCTTATATACCCTAAAACCTATACCCTATGGGTTGCCTAATCCCTAAAGTTCCTAATCCCTAAAATATAAACCATAAATATAAATTCTTTAAACCTTGAACCAATCATTTTATCCCAAATTAGCATCATTTATACTAAGAATTAAGTTCACAAGGCTCAGTTTGGACTAAATCACATGATTGATTATGCCATTTGACTAATTCACTCAATCTACATGATGACATCCATGGTATAATGATAACCCAAAAACACATTATATAGTCACAAATGTGTCTATGTGATTCAAATTATCCTTAATTATATTTGAAATTGACCCTATGTACCCTAAATGACGTATACACATTAAAACCTAGAAGATATAAACCCTAAACATTATACCCTAAATTGTAAACCATAAACTTACCTAATTAACATCCTTTGTAGTAAGATTTAGGTTTTAACACATGGCATAGAGTGATTAGACATTAATATATAGGTCCTTAAACTATGCCCTAATCCCTAATCCCTAAAATGTAAATTATAATCCCTATGGCTTAATGACCACTACATACCATAGACATACATGCCTTATGATATAACTAATTTTATCATGAGATGTCATAAAATGCACATTTTATATCGATGGCTAAAGCCTTTGGAGTAGCAATCTAACTATGCATCTAATGTAAATTGGTGTTATTTTAAGCCTATTCAATCTAATTAACCAAAGGGGAGGAGATAGTCGAATATTTTAATCAAGGAGGCATTTGAGGCCAATTTGAACACCTTGAATAGCAAGATATGATTTAGGGCAAAATCAAAATATTGATCTTCTATCATGAAT
The DNA here is from genome assembly GCA_037957365.1 of Torreya grandis. NCBI lineage: Eukaryota > Viridiplantae > Streptophyta > Pinopsida > Cupressales > Taxaceae > Torreya > Torreya grandis. Next base: position 1,270,233 of record JARHVA010002808.1, on the reverse strand, counting down.
TGATCTAATTAGTTAATTTTTTCAATTCCGTACATGATATGGGAAAACTTTAACCCCTAAACCAAATTTATGGCTCAATCAATTGCATAACATGTATGCAACATTTACATGGTATAATTGACCCTAATTTTACCAAAATTGCAAACATGAAGGTAATCAAGTCATAAATAGGTGTCACAAGTAGCTCAAATGTTCTTCAATTACATTAGTGATTGGACCCTATATCTGACATCTTAAATCGTAAGTTACCTTGTACCATTTAAATTTAACCCTAAACTCTATATCTTTCACATTAAACCCTAAGCCACAATCCATAAACACCAAACCCTTTACATTATAGACCCTAAACCCTAAACCAATAAACTTAGCCCCAATTAAAATCCTTTATATATATATATATATATATATATATATATATATATATATATATATATATATATATATATATAATAAGACTTAGGTTCATAGGGATGGACTTGGTTAAAATTGCATCACTCATTACCACAATGGACATTGTAGGTTCAATATATGATGATGTGGGGGATAATTGATCCCAAATTCATAATATTTACTCACAAATATAGGTTTAAGGCTCCTAAATTTACCCCAATTACCTACACAATTGTATAAATATACACTAAAACCTATACCCTAAGCCCTAATCCTTGAAGTTCATAGTCCCTAAACCACAAATATAAACTATTTAAACCTTAAACCAATCATTTTAGGCCAAATTAATATCATTTATAGACTAAGAATTAAGTTCACAGTGCTCGATTTGGCCTAAATCACATGATCGATTGCCCCATTTGACTAATTCACTCAATCTTCATGATGACTCTAAGGTATAATGATAACCCAAAAACACATTTTATAGTCACAAATGGGTCCAATTGATTCCAATTATCTTCAATTATCTTTGTGATTGACCCTATGTACCTTGAACCATGTATATATATTAAAACCTTGAAGTTGTAATCCATAAAACCTAAACACTATACCCTAAATTGTGAACCATAAACTTTACAAATTTACCAATTTATTTATTCCCAATTAACATCTTTTGTAGTAAGAATTAGGTTCACATGGCATAGAGTGATTAGACATCAATATACAGGTCCTTAAACCTAAACCCCATGCCCTAATCCTAATCCCTAAAACATAAATTGTAATCCCTATGCCCTGATGTGCACTACATGCTGAAAACATACATGCCTTATGATATAAATATTTTTATCATGATATGTCATAAAATACACTTTTTAAACCTATATCTAAAGCCTTTGGAGTACCAATCTAGTTATGTATCTAAAGTAAATTAGGGCTATTTTGAGCCCCTTCAACCTAATTACATGACTATAAAATGTGATTTGGTGGTTGATCATCTCTAATTTTCCATAATCACCTTCATGATTGTTCATTATATACCCTAAAACCTATTCCCCCAGCCCTAATGGTTAAAATTCCTAATCCCTAAATTCTAAACCACAAATATAAACTCTATATAAGTTGAACCAATCATTTTAACCCAAATTAACATTATTTAGACTACAAATTATCTTTGTGATTGACCCTGTGTGATCCAAAACTCAGAAGCATTGGTTGAAAGATAATTCAATAAACAAGAACAACACAATTTTAATAATGCTATCTTTGAGAAGAGATGTTTTATTGATCAAATTTATAGATCCAAACATATTCCTATCCATAAGAAAAGATGTATGATTTTATTTTCGGGTTACATCTTCATTTATACACATTTTAAAGGTAGGAAGAGGATGTGGAAGGTCACCAATATTAAGGGAGATTAATTCGTTTGACTTCCACGATTCATAACAATATAAAATTTGAGGAATCACTATTTTTAGAAACTTGATATTTTTAGATTGCACTACTAAAATTAAAAATTGGGGTACTTTTATTTGGTTTTCATAGGTCAAAACCCACCGAGTGGAGCTCAGTGCCATCTCACAACATTCCCCTCATTCTTAGACTAAAAATTATCTTTGTGATTGACCGTGTGTACCCTAAACCTAAGCCTTAAACACTATGCTCTAAATTGTAAACCAAAACTTTTCCCTATTTACCAATCTATTTCATCTTAATTAACATCTTTTGTAGTAAAAATTAGGTTTGCACATAGCATAGAGTGATTATACCTTATATACACATTTAAACCCAAACTCTACATGCCCTAATCCCTAATCCCAAATCCCTAAAACATAAATTGTAATCCCTAATACCTAAAACATAAATTGTAATTCGTAATCAGTAATCTGTAATCCCTAAACCCTATGCACTAATGCCTTAATTCCTAATCCCTAATACCTTCTATATAAGTATAACATAATCACATTATTTAATAATGTGATCAAAATATTATTAACATAGATAACACTCGATTCTCATTGATAATTACCAACCCCAAATCTTATATTGACAATAATGTGATCATGTTATTACATAACACGATGACATTTTTGTTGATATAAGCTTCTCAATGGGTTGGATGGGGTAGAACCTTATACAACACATAACACAATCATGTTACGTAATAATGTGGTCACATTATATAATATGATTAAATTATATAACATGATCATGTTATTCTTATTTTAGATTAAGCACACTTATCAATGACTATTTTTAACCCATATCAAGAATTATATCCCCACAAACATTCTCTATATACTTCTGTAAGATTTATATATATGTGTACTTGACCCCACCATTGAAAATTGGTGCTAGATCACGTTCAAAGAGGAAGAGGAAGATGTTGAAGAACAAAATGCTAGAGGAATTAAAATATTTGAGAAAGAAACACAAGCTGTGAATGTGAAAACTTTATGATAGATAAGGTAAAATCCCTAATATTGATGAACCAAATGCCATAAATAATGAACCAATTGATGATATTGAATTAAACAATGATGAAATTGACTATAATCAATTGAATAATATTGAAATTGACCATAGTGAAATGAATAATAATGAAATTAAAAATAATGAATTAGTTAATGTTGGATTTTCACATTCAACATTCTATGTTTTTGATTTTGTTGATGATGAGTCTATGTATGATACTTCACCCCCCGTGAATGAAGAAAATTTGATGGAAACAAATAATGATGAAATTAACCATCAAGAAAATTTCATGAAAACATATAATAAAGAAATTAACATTGAATAAAATGTCATCCCACCTCTAAGCAATAAAGTTAATAATAATGGTTTTGAAACACCATCTCAACAAATTCCACCATTACCAACACCTCCAATAATTATGCATATAAAATACAAGTACTTAATTAAAGTCAATGAAAATATTTTAGAACTAATGAATAACAAAATGTCTAATCACCATTTAAGAATATTGGCTCATAACATTTGGGACACTTTCTTTCATAATTTGGAGTATGATAGTCAAAGATGTTAATTATTTATTTCATTAATAAAATTGATTAAGATGAGATCTATAATGTACACATTAGGACTAAGAACATCTAATATGGATGATTAAAATGATGAAATTATTGAAAATATACACCATGTATTGTACTGTAGGCCCAAAATCATGCACTAAATATTGTAATTATGCTTGGTGTATACTTACAACTTGTGTAGTAAGTGACAAAATAGGGGAAAAAATGAATGGTTTCAAAAACAAACTGAACACTTAATATATATAGAAAAATAATAATGAAATGAAATTAAAGATATGAAAGACTTAATGAACCAAATACCAATGAGCTTTGGGTATTTTCTAGTAGACTTCCATGAAAGTACAAGGCTATATCTTATACTCTCAAAGAGTTACATGCTCAATTTTTGAAAGACAATACAAGAGTTTCACCCAATGCAAGAGATGTTGTAAAAAGAAGAGTTAGTTCTCGTAATAATGAACTACATCCAAAACATTTATTGGATATGACTCAAACATAATTATAATCTAATTTTTTTGAAAAAAATCCACAAAATTCTATTTTTTAAAGATATTTTGAAACGGTAAAACCTTTTTATGTTAAAATAAATCACACACTCACCACTTTTTATTGTGGGCAACATGTTGAATTTTCAATGTGATATGATGTTTACACCATATTCATTGTACTTTAAATGCTAAAATTTTATATGAGTGTGGTATTGAATTGCCACCAAAATCAACTAGGGAATTTATTCCAACTATCTTTTAAAAAAGACTAGATGGATAGCTATTTTACAACAAATCATGTTTAAATGGAAATTGTAACATTTGTGGTGGATTGTCAAATTTTAAAAAAATGTATCCATGAAGAGATTAAAATTGAAATTGGATAGAAATTATTTGGTTTAATCAAATATAAATTAGTGACTTATCAAGTAAAATATGGCAAATAATCCAAAAGGTGTGAGCTTGTTACAAAAAATATACCTATTTCCAAAATTTTGGTCAAATTTAGGGAGAAGATTACTTATGAGTATATAAGGCACACACACAAGGTTAGATGGTTGGATGAACATTTAAAGATAAGTAAGGATACATTCCCACTTGGTTTCATTATTTTAGTAGTTGATTTTGCTAAAAATTACACATTCAACCCCCAAATGGAAGATTAATCACAATATTACAACTCATCACAAGTTGCCATATTCATGCATACACTTGATAGTATAGAAAAATAATGGAAAATATTAAAGGAGTACCATTTCTATGTCAATGATGATAGATCACATTTTTTAGAGTATGTGCAAGTTTTTTTAGAAGTTCTATGAATAATTGAGTCAGAGGATCATTATTTTCAATCAACATTGCATTTGGTCAAACAATTACACATCGTAATTCAAAAATGTAGGGACATTTTATTGGTTGAGAAGGATGAATGTTACCACTGGTATAAAATAAATTTGGATTTTTACCAAGGTTGGCCATGGAAAACAGGAGCATGATGGTGATAAATCATATGTAAAAAGAACTATTGCAAGGGCGGAGTTGAAATTTGAAGAGGGTGTTCATTTGATAGATGCGAAAACTATGGTTGAATGGTGTAATGAGAATATGTGTCATGGTGCTTAATAAAATTCTACTATTTGTAGACATTCCTGGTTAATGGAGTAAAAACACTTGGTAAAGTACGAGGATTGTATGACTCTAATAGGTTCAAGTAACCTCCACTCCTTTTGTAGCTCAATTGTAAGTTCTTGGATTGTTCATATGAGACACTAGGCATGTTTTTATTTTGCATGCATGGACTCTCTTTGGAATGAGTGTGAGTCACAAGAATGGATGGATGATTAGAGTTACAAACCTCTAATTATAATCAACACATATCAAGTTATAATAACATTCCAACTTAAAATATGACATCATCAAATAACTTTGACCATGTATATGATCTGGTGCAACTGGGTAGACTATTTTTCATTATATACAATTTATTCTCATTAAATATATATTCATATTGTCACTAAAAATGATTTTTTATGACACAAGGCATGTTTTGTAGTTATTACAAATGAGGATAACAAAGAAGGAACTTATTACTACTTGTATTGGTGTGTAGAGAGAAAGAAAAAATTGACTTCCCCAGTTATAAATGGAAAAAACATTAACTATCATATTAGGTCAGTGGTAGTCACTATAACTTGGTTTTGATCATATCCTGTAAAACAATTAGATCAATGATTGTTTGAAGATTTTGAAACCCACAGGAAGATACTACACTATTCAAATTTGATTCTTGTAATGAATATTCAATTACAAAAATATCATGGGAAACCATTAAATAGGAAGCTATGGAAAGTTTGGAAGTGAAAACATGAATCTATTCTTGATACTATCAGGGTTAGAGTATATCCTATTGGTTTTTTAGATTTAAATATGAATGTATGTTATATTTTCAAATGTAGATGTAATCAATTTTATCAAATATTTTTTATTTTCTAGGTAGTACATATATAAATTTCATTTTTAATTATTTACTAACAATTTTTTAGGTTAATGGTGGTAGATAATCTTATACCATCACATGTTTTTCACTATCATTAAATAATTATATATTCTTGAAGTTACGATAAGCTTAAGTTTTATGGGTATTTGAACTTAGGCTAAAAATGCCTTTTTCTTGTATTGGGAATGGTGTTCTTGAGGCTAATGGGTGGTTGGTTTGTTAATTGGGCCTAATGGGAGGCAAAGAATCTGGTCCTAGATGTTATCTACCCCCTATATGTGTTGATGGTGTCAATTTTTACTCAGGAACCATCATAATCAGAGTTCTACAACCATAACTTGAACTTTAACAACATTTGTTGTCAATGTTTCTTCTCTCCAGAATGGTAGTGAAAATGAACTTCTAGGTGGATTCAAACATCATGTAAATGTGATAACAAGTAATTTTCCTATTTAGATGTGATCAAAGTGATAGATTCACTAGTGGATGTTATGGAGGTAAAAATTCCAATTGCATCTCAAGAAGTTGCTTGTTCACTAATAAAAACATACATTTTTGGACCCATCACTGCAGCTTTTCTAATAGATTGATATCAAAACATCCACCTGAGTGTTCCAAGGTGAGACTAGATGGATTAAATAGGTACAAGAGGTATTTTATGGTTCATAGTAATGACTTATAATTTTCATTTTATGCATGTTTGAACTTAGGCATTTTTTTTGTATTGGGAAGGGTGTGCTTGAGGCCAGAATGGGTGGTGGGTTTGTCGATCAAACTTGACGGGAAGAAAATAACATATTAATATATGGTATCCACCCTTTATACATGTTATAGGTGTCATTTTTCACTTAGGAAGCATCATAACTAGAGTTATACAACCACAACTTGAAATTTGACAAATTTGACAACTTAATATAGAGACCTAGAAACTTAATGATTAATTGACCAATTAGCCTATTTACCTATTGACAAATTTGACAACTATGAAAACTTTGACAATTATTACAACTTTTAAAAATTTGATAACTTTGACAACTTTATGACCTATTAGGTGGTATTGAGTAATTGACCTATTGACCTATTTACCTAAAAAGTGACTTGTTTTGGATTATCCATTTAGTTTAAGTTATTGAATTAGTTTCATGTTATAATTTAAGGTCCTTGATTCCATGAATATGTTTTCATTTGTGTAAGGTTGTAGGTAGATGAATGACTATAGGTGGTAACCAAGAAGTGATTGTAGGTCACAATTAAGAAAGGAACTTGGAGTGCTTCCACCTAGTTCTTAAGTTGGGAGTCATCATGATATTAGTTTTTAAATTTTTAAACCTATATATACCTATAGAGAAATGAGTAATTCATATGCCCATATACCCTATTTTGCCTATGACAGTCCAATATGAAAGCAAATGGTTGTTTCTCATGAAGGGAATATGACTTTGGTGTAGATAATAATATATAGATTGATAATGATCATTGAAGTGTAAGCTTAATTATTTTTTATACAAAACATAGTGGTAAATAATCAATATAGAGTCCTTTATAACAAAAAACCTTGTCTATACCTTGTTTTCGGTTAATAGTCACATTACAAAGCAAAGTAAGAGTTGTTTCTTAATCTTGTCAAGTATGTCATTGAATATATGGAATTTTAATATTTTCCCATTATAAAATGATTTTTTTCATCTCTTAGAATATGAATGAGAGATTTTAAATTTAACTAATACTCCATGTTGTTGTCACAGGCTTGTAGGGTGCCTTATTGCATAGGTGCCTTATTGTGCCTTATATGTGGAATTGAATGTTGAAGTGTGTTTGATTGCTTATAATAGGTTAATTAAGATGTTATTTGATCATATAATAACTTATATGATATAATATTTACTCTTTGAGGCCTATATCAATTTTTGGTACCTAAAACCTAAGAGGATTGCATAGTGGGAAGATAGTGAAAAAATGAGAGGACGTTTGTGAATGGAATGCATGAAATGAGTTAGAGAATGAATGTGAGAGGTTTTTAAGAGGTATAGTGCCACCAATAAGTGTCTCCAAAGTGTACAATAAGCATGTAAAAAAAGAAGAAAGCCATCAATCCTGAGTGATAAGAGTGTCATTAGTCATTTCCACTACACACAATGAAATAAAAAAATTAATTTAAAAAAATATGGGAGATCCAAGATTTATATAATTTAAAAGAATAATTTTTTAATCTCATTTGTGTGTACAACATTAATTACAAGATCTGATAGATAATAATTTGGAAGATCAAAACAACATTATACAATAACACATAATGAAATGATAACTAAATATAAATTAGATAGATTACAATGATAGGCATACGATATAGGCACATGTGTCTAATGTTAATAATACATAGATTTCCATGATAGGCATACAAAAAATTAAATCTACCAACATAATATCTAATGTTGGATAAATGTCATATACACATATACAATGACAAAAATGCATCAATTGTCGTATAGGCATACAAAAAAGTACATATCATATGTAAGATATCCTATTGATCAAATAATTTCCCTCTCTTTGCCTTCCTCAAAGAAGACTCTCCCTAGGATGCCTTGTTAGTAGATGGAGACCCCTCTAATGCCTTGGATCACTCCAAGGTCTGATTATGGGTCCTACACTCATAGCTAGCTTGCAACTAAGCCTATTCAAATATAAGAATTATTATGAAATTAACATAAAACACATTCAAATAATTTTTAAGAAACTAATTTTAAGCTAAACTAAAAAATCATTTAAACATGCACTTAATTCAATCTCGTGATCCTTCTCAATCTATTTTTCATGCTCAAATAAGTCAATGATATGATTAGATTCTAAATAGGCATCTTAAATATGAGAGGAACATGAGAATTTTCCATACACACCATCTGAATGGGACTATCAGCTATCATAGGATAGTCTAACATACACAATACATTTACATAAGTTATATTTTCCCAAAGTACATGTACTAAAATTATTAAAACAAGTATATTTTTACAATTAAAAACTACAATAACTAATATACACCTCTATCAGTGCCTATGTAGATGACGTTGCAATAGCAATGCCTATGTCTATTTTAGTTCATAGATAGGGAGGAGTGTTTACTCCTAACATCAACTATTCATGTAAAAAAAGTCTCACTTAATTATATATAAAGTATCAAATCTTATATATGGAACCCAAAATGATCAATAAAATCACATGTATATAAAATATTTGGCTATATAAGTACATGAATGTAATGACACATCATAGTAAAGAAAAGGACAAACATACACATGAAAATAAACTTAGATCTGAATTTATTATCCATGTATTGAAGTGTTAGAGCAACATCCTTGAACCAAAAGCAAAATTAAAAGATTAGTGAAATGGAATATATAATATACTAGTTTCTTTTTTTTCATTGATAAATATAAATATAATTGGGTAAAGATATCTAATTTATGATATATTACATGTTGGACTATATTTATTGTTGATTTATTACTTGTATAAAAATGAGGGTTTGACATAAGGACCCTTGTAACTAATTCCTTTTTATATTTTCTTACAAGGTCATTTGATCATATTATCAATTGTAAAGGAATGACAATAAAGAGTAGGCATGCTTGACAATCATCTCCCATTTTTGAGAAATGATTTGGGCAACTAGTGGGTGGGTTTTGACACTCATGCTAAATCTTAACCTAATCACAAGGATGTATGTGTTGGGCATGACATTCATGATTATGGTGGTTCCTCATTATTTGTTGGATATGGTTATTTAAGTGGATTGGTGTGGGATATTTATTACACACACCTACCATTATATATATATATATATATATATATATAATACAAATGTTGGTTGTACAAATATAGAAAAGGGATTGTTTTTGTTTACCCATATCAAAGATGAGGAAGTAACTGATACATGTGAAGTCATGTCAAGTTTGTGTCCCTATGGTTTTAGATGCAATATGGTCATATGAATTTTAGTTTGCATTATTAGAAAAGAGGTATATGAATGAGACTCCCATTTAATAGGATATTATCACAACAAAGATAACTTCCACTAGGTAAATGGGTGTATATTCATAAGGAAGATTCAAATATTTTGTGGAAAAATTTGCTTCATGTTTTCTTCATAAATAATGTCCTATCCCTGAAATCATGTAATAGATTTTTTTTTTAAATAGTGCAATGACCTTGGGTAATAGAAAGAGAAAATGTACCATATGGATAATGGGTATAATATATGAATACAACATCTACATCCTTAATCAGTGACCTTGTAAGAGCATTTTAGGATGTTACTCCCAAGGAAACATGGTCCAACATAAGACCATTCATGACTTTTATGTTTTTGGTCCTATTATTTTTTCATTAATTCTTGATAAGGCAAGTAAATTAGATGTAAAGTATAAAAAATATATGTTTGTTGTGTTGTCTATTGTTAATGATGAACATTTTTTCTCTTTTACCTCAAATTCCCTTATTGTTATCACTCATTTTAAATTGTGATATGTGGATTTATGTATAATGGTAATGGTGACATAAGTCAAAATGATAATATGACTATATTGAGCTTAGCAACTTCACTTTCAAGATAGTGTTACTTATAAGGACCTTGACATAAGTTCCAGATTCATTTTATATAAGTATCCTCATGGAATGTGAAGTACCCTTATCTAATCTTGAATGAGATTATTCAAGGAATCTTTGTGGGATTTTCCAAAAGTGGTTATATAAATATCATTGAGCCCATTATCATAGCTTTCAACTATTGTAAAGAATAGAGCAAGGATAAAGAGAGAGAGAGAACATGAAAATAGACTATGAAAATAGAGAAAGATAAATTTAACTTAAACTTACAAGGAAAATATATACATAGACTAAATATACATAGATAATAAGATTAAATTGAAAATTTACCTCTATATAGGTAAATGGTGTCTTCCTAATAGAGGCAAATGTAGTAGTGGATGGCCCAATACCTCAATCTAAATATGTAGACAACAGTTGAAATAAATCAATTGATGTAAATACCGACTGTGATGATGAAAGAACCATCACCTCCTATAACATACAAAATAACATATATATATTATATTATATTTGAAAAAGTAACTTAAATTTAACATGATATTTATATAAAATATGCATGCATCTATGTGGTGATTGATGTTTGCATGCCAAATGTGCATGCCAAAAACTCATCACTCATAAGAATATGATCTAAGCCATTTGAACCACTGATACCATCATCATCATCAAAAGGTTGTATGCACATACATGCATATGAAATACAAGGGTGGGGTTAGGGTTAGGTAAGTTTTTTATCTATATCATCACTCTTTGAAAGCCTACTCATATGCTGAATGAGTGTATTGATGAGTGAACTAAGACACAAAAAGTGTCTATCTCCATGACTTTCTTAAATATAGAGGGGATCTTAGGCTCAAGAGGCTTTTGGATATAGATATGTGTAAGATAATTAGGCACATGACACGTACTTGGTCGATCCTATGCATAACCTTTTCCTCAGCCCTAAAACTCACTCAAATCAAAATAATTAAGAATCATGTTAAGGACAAACTCACAGTAGAGCTTCCTCAAAAAATATAATAGAACCTCATGGTTGTTACATGGTGGATAGTCAAAGACCATCCACCATGGATGAAAAAAATTGTCCATGATTAATTTATGTACACAATAATGGATAGGAAAATGTTTAGCGGTTATGGGAAATGGGGCATTGGTGGCTAGGTCAATGAATAGGGTGAAAAAGGAGGCTTTGAAATTTCTTTATTCTTGACCTGAAGGGCTAATAAATTATCAGGATAATATACTCAACAAGTATCCCTATATGAGCTACATTGGTCAATTTAACTTTTTATAGAGTCAATTTGACCTAATAAGGTCTCTAGGGAATCAGTTTGCTAGGTATGGTGGGAATTAGTCGAAGTGGGATCCCTAATTATGTCAATTAACTTTTCAATTTAATGTTTGTTTCCCATAATGTTATCATTCAAAATATCTTGACTTCTAGGGGTTTTTATGAAACTTTAGGAGGGTTAGGTGGAGGGATAAGAGGAATAAGAGGGTTTTATGGAGGGTTAGGAAGAGGAAAAACTTAAGGGTTATGTGGAGGGTTAGCAAGATGGGATGTTAAAAAAACATATTACAATTCAAAACTAGGGTTAAACAATGAAAATTATGAAAAATTAGGGTTAAATAGGGAATATTTCAATCACTTACCTCTCCTGCATAGTGGCATCATCGATCAATAGGTTCGTTGGATGAATTTGGTAGCTTCTTGGTACTCTCTAGAGTATTATATGCAAAACATGATTCCAAAATCTATGTGAGAGTGAGGGAACTCAAATGAAAAATTAGGATTTTATGTTTAGGTTTCAATTTTTATTTTTTCTAAACATGAACACGTTATTAATGTGGTCATATTATTGGAAATGATAATAACATGATCCCATTAATAACGTGGTCATGTTATTGTTCAATATAACATGATCACATTATTATATAATACAATTATTTTATGGATCGATAATCTTGATCTAAATTCAAATAAAATGATCACGTTAATTAAATAAGGCTATTACACTATTAATTAATTTGATCATGTTACCAACAATGCCCACAAAATTGTCCCCCAACTTTGTGTACTTACCCAATTATGTTCTTATATTAGGGTTGGTGTATTTTATCCCATCACTTGATATATTCACCAATCTTTCCACTTTAAATTCATTTTGGTGCTACTCTTTGTGATTAAAAATCCTACCCCCTTGCCCATGGTGTTCTTGGTGTTTGCTTTCTTATTCCAAGCTTCTCTGAGTTCTTAGTTTGCTTTCATATTTCTTGATATTATTACACCATTCCTATAAGTCTTTAGTTTTTATTTTTTGCATTTATTCTTCCTTATTTCATCATGGTACCTTTATAAATTTTTGATACCCTTTATTTTCATCATCTAAATAATATGTTTTTTCCACATGTTTTTAGTAATTGTGTAGCTTTTGGGAAAGTGTATACATTGTGTGTACCTTTTTCATGAAATAAAGTGCATTTAATTAGGTATCATGTAGTGAATTATTATGTAATGTGGCCATCCTTCCCATATTTATAACAAATTAGGGGACCTATATCTTATCCACATTGTTCTCCTTGATAATTTCCACCTTTTACCCATGATAGTTGTTCCCTTGAACACCTTGATGCTTTCAACCTCTTATTTGATAATATTTTTCTTGATAACTACCTTGGTAACCCCCAAGATATCTTGGTATATAGTTATTTCATTGGTAACATATACGGTATCTACGTATATAGCTATTTTCTTGATCACCTTGAAATTAAACTCTAAGGTATCCTCCTCTTTCTTATCCTTCTTGATAGTTATTAAAATTTTGTTCTATAGGGGTTGTTATATTATGTGGTATTGTAGGTGGCTGATAGGGAGTTTGTACATGTGGCATAGTTCTTAGGTTTGTTGGAGGAGTGGGTAATGTTTATTTTTTATGTCATAATATCTCTTTTTGTAATTTACTTGAGCTCATATAACATATCAAATCCACAGTAGACTTTCTTGTAATGTCTAAATCATCTACACATCATGTAATATCTTAATTACTTATTGGGTGGGGAATTTATCAACAAAAGGCACACATTTTGACTATATTAATCATATAATATGAGAATTACACACTATATTCTATCTTTTATGATGGTTTCTAGTGTTGGAGGAATCATCCCTATAACATTATCTTGATTTAATGTCACCCTTCTTATGTTTTATCATAAAAACATTCTAACTTGATATGTTTTTCTACACAATCTATTGTGAACAAAAGTTTGGGTTTTATTGTTGAATTTATTGGTGAAATGCATCTTATTTCATGTTTCATTTGTATTTCTTATCTGAATATCAATAGGGACTATTATTTTTCCATGTTTTCAAATTTTTTTTTGCCCAATTGTGTCCTTTTATCTCCTCTAGGTTTGAGCTTCTGGCTGATTTTTTATTTATAAAGCTTTAAAAAATGACTAAAACTAGTTCCCATCAGTGACTACCCTTAAATGTGTTAATAACCATGATGTAAATCATTCAATTCTTTGTTTTTATGTCAAAGGTTATATTAATTTTATCACTAATTTAAATATTTTGTCAAACTCTTTCACTATTTCTCTCTCTTTGAATTAATTATTTCATTTTTATTATACTTTTAATATGGATCTCAATATAGTAAAAATCACTTTTGAATGCATCTCTGATGTCATACCATGTTTTTCTATGCATAGGACTAATTTTCATACACCATTTTAGTGTATCATATTTTAATGTACCTACAAAATCAAATACTTTGACCTAGTTATATGTAATGTTATGGAGCCTCCAATATACATCTAATCCAAATAGGCATGCTTCAACATCTTTTGTATCTTTTCCAAAAATGGGTAACTTAGTGAAGTAGGGGCATCAAGAAATGATGTAAATTTGGTGACTTGACAGTGGAATTGGTCTTAAAACATGTATTAGAAGACATTAGAGTCATTAAATTGGTCTCTTTATGTGTCTAGATAGCCCTTTGGCATTTTCCTTCCAAAATGGGCATTTACAAATTTAAAGTTGGTTAAGTATGTTAAGAGTCTTTTTGAGAAGTGTCAAGAAATGAGATGTTGTAAAATGTTGGTCCGAGGTCTTAAATAAGTATAGATAGGTTTGGTAAAGTGTTTCATGTTTATGACATGAGATAAAGGATAAGAACCCAATAATTTGAATATAATGTCTATTTTGAAGGCATTTGCCAAGTGAGTAGTTAGTTAGGAGGTAGTTTCTCATACATGAACAAGTTTTTGGATTGTAAAAGGAGTAGTCTCATAGATATAAGAAGTCAAGTAGTTGATAGGAAGTTATTTTTAAAGTTAGAGATAAGATATAGGTATGGAAGAGTTTGGCAATGGGGTAAAAAACCATGAAAACCTCTGTAATCTATCCATATGATAGAGTAGTCAATGTATAAATCCATGAATCAATAAAAGTTTAATAATTTTGAGTGATACCACTAATTATATATTTATTTATTTTTTCATGAATTAATTTTTATGTGGTAATATAATTAAAGTCTTTTTAAATAGTATATTTTAGTGAAGGTTGCAAGCATTAGAAATATTCTAGGTTGAGATAAGTTTCTTGTACCTGTTCATTCAAAGGATATAAACAATGAATAAAAGAAACATATCAATAAAATAAAGATTAAATGGAAGGTGATTTACACATAAAGAGTTATAAATGTGATGCTACAAGTTTTCAATCATATATATACATTAATTTTTGTTGCCAATAAAGATGAGATTTAGTAAGCAGATTGCACATAAACCCTGTTTAAAAGGAATTGTAACCAGAAACTTATTAGGTGGCATGAGTATTAGATAGTTTAGAGATTGAATAATCATGAAATTAGTATAGAGATATAATATATAATAAAATAAAAAAATTTAATGTGTCTTTAAGGCCTCAGGAAAGTTCTTTGTAATTAAATCTCATGTTTGTTTATCACAGTCAAAACTGTGTTGACAGAGCACTATAAGTTTCATGTTTTGGAAGTGGTTAGAGGTTATGAAAAGGATATAAAGGATTGGAAAAGGTATAAAAAGGCATGAAAGATATTTTTTAGGTTTTTATAATCTTTTAAAGTGTCACAAAACCCTTTAAGAGCATTTTGAGCCCTCTTAGCCCTGATACTATCTGTAAAACCCTAGGTTAGGGCAATAATATAAAATGCTAAATATAAAAAATTTAACTTATGTAAATGGATAAAAAAATTGTATTATAATATTATTTAACCTAATAAAGGATATTTTGAAATTTGCAAAATGAAGTGATGCCCATACGTATGGTATTCAGACTATTGTGTGTTGAAGGAAGGTGAAAAAACCTAATTAAGTCTATGTAGGTGTTGAAAGGAGTATCTAAGAAAGGAATTTGGCTATGGAATTCCATGGAGATTTGAAACATGATATAGTGAATTTTATTGTTTAGTTATTTTTTCAATAAACTTTTATACTAGTCTATACTAATAGGAAAAACATATAAAATGCTTCTAGCCTTGAAGTGAGGTTGAGGGTTACATATATCAAGTTTGTAGTTTAGGTTGTGAAGGTGTTTGAGGCTAGTTGAGACAATTTTTTATAAGATTGAATGAAGCTATCCAAATTGGTATATTTCACATATGAAATCCTAATCAAGATTTATAGGATTTGGCTAATTCTAATGAAGGCTAGTGAACAAGATTGGAATACGGAGAGATTGAGAGTCGATAGAATGAGTTGAAGGGTTGAATATTGAGATGTTTTAGGGTTATAAATTCATATTGAAGGAGTTAGATAAACATTATCAATGATATTATTGCTTGAGAATGGTGTCCAAAACTTGATCAAGTTGACAGATAAGATAAGTTGGTGAAGATTGAATGCATGGCTTGCTAAGTGAAAATATTAGAGCCATGTTAGTAGAGGATGAAAAAGATGTTTTTTATCTACATAATTTGGTATTAGAGCCAATTCATTTCATGGGAATAAGAGGATTATATTTATCAAGAACTTCATCAAACAAGGTACATTTTTAGTTTTTTTTTATTATGAGTTTTTGAAATGTTGATGAGATAGTATTGAAGTTGTGAATGCAATATAAGATTGGTAGCCAGACCGCAAGCCAATGAAGGCTTGATGAGAGTGTGATATATTGTAAATATCAAGAGAGAGAGAGAGATCAAAAGTGAGATTAAAGATATAATTAGTATTTTGTGAAGGACAAGAGAGAGTGAATGAGTCAACTGTGAGGTTATAAAGAGAATTAGAAAGACCAAGTGAATGGTCATGATGTGGCAAGTGAGAGAAGGCTTATCAAAGAGAATGGGTCCAAATGAGACCAAGAATTTGAGATAAATATTATAAAATATGAATAAATAGAAATGTAAGAAGAAAAATGGCAAGGTTTATGTGATATACCACAAATAAAAGCTGTAAGACACCAAGACGATAGAGATGGAAAAAGAGATCATAGAAGTGAGGTAGAAAATAGATGATTTGTTGATCATGATAGAGTAGGAAATATAAATGGAAAGCCTATAATGTGCATGGGTGATGAGAAATAATCCACTCAAATGACCAATAAGGTAATAGGTGAAGAGAAGAAGGATGCAAGCTATGAAAGTGGAGTGAAAACATAAAAAGTTGCTTTGTAAGAAACTCAAGAAGGAGATGCAAAAGCTTTGGTTGAGTGAGAAACCAAGTAAAAAATAGGTTAAATATAACATTGAGATGGATGAGGTGAGTTTAAATGAGAATAAAGAAGATAGTTATATCTAGCCAGATAAAGGGAAGGATAAAGAAGAAGATGATCATCTTGAAGAGTGAGGAATAGTTGATGGATAAATGTTTAGAATCTAATTTTTAATTTGTTTATGAGAGTGCTAATAAGTTAAAGGTAGAATTGGTAGACTTAAATAAATAATTTAAAGGTGTAATGTTGGACAATGAGGAAAAGGTAGTTGCATCAATTGATAAGTTTATGAATGAAGATAAAGAGTATAAAGAAGAAGCAATGATAACAATAGTGAAATGGGTTGCATCAAGTAGGCAAGTAATTATCTTTGTCTTTGATGAAAGAATATAGATGAATTAAAGGGAAAGTGAGAATACATTAAAAAAATATTATATAGAGGCATATACAACCCATATGATAGGGTAAAGATATAGGAGAGAGTGCACATGAAGTGAAAGTTGATAGTGTAATCAAATAGAGCAAACAAAGAGGTAGAATAGTATTTGACTGAGGGAATAATGAGCACAAAGAGGATATATTGAGGAATTATGGAGGAATAAAATAAATAGATGATCCCAAGAGCATGAATTGGAAGACACAGAAGAAGCATTCAATAATCCATTGAAGATTAAGTTCTTACTTCCCTGAGAGTATCATGTAGCGAAATCAAGAAATGATGTACATTTCATCATTTGATAGTGGCCATGGTCTTAAAACATGACTTAAAATGAATTATATACATTAAATTATTCTCTTTGTGTGACTAGATAGCCCTTTGTCATTTTCCCACCAAAATGGGCATTTGAAAATTTTAATTTGGGTTAGTATGTTAAGAGTGTTTTTGAGAAGTGTAAAGGAATGGGATGTTGTCAAATGTTATTTTGAGGTATTAAATATGTCTAAATAGGTTTGTTCAAGTGTTTCAAATATATGACATGATAAAAAGGATATGAACCAAATAATTTGAATGTAATGTCTATTTTGAAGGTAGTTGTCAAGTGAGTAGTTACTTAGGAGGTAGTTTCTCCTACATGAACAAATTATTAGATTGTAAAAGGAGTAGTCTCTTAGATAGGAAAATTTAAGTAGCTAGTGGGAAGTTAGTTATGAAGTTAGATAAAAGACATAGGTACGAAGGAGTTTATTAATGGAGTAAAAAACCATGAAAAAATTTGTAATCTGTCCATGTCATAGAGTAGTGAAAGTATAAATGCATGAATCAATAAAAGTTTAATAATTTGAATTGATCCCTCTAATTATTTGTATTGTTATTTTTTAATGAATTCATTTTGATGTGGTAATATCATTAAATTATTTTTAAATAGTATCTTGTAGTGAAGGTTACAAATAATAAAAATATTTTACACTGAGATAAGTTTCCTTTATCTGTTCATTCAAAGCATATAGACTATTAGTGCCCAAAATTGTACTGGAGAAATTGGGCCCTTATCAGTAAAACACCCAAGTCCAGACTATATGAGTATTAATGTTTTAGTCACTATCCTGAGTCTTGTATTTATATATTCTTTCATAAGGTCAAAGTTCATGTTCATAATTTGTCAAGTCTTTTGTCTTACTTTTGCTAGGTGAGAGCATTCCTTTGTTTCAATGTTTCAGGATATTTGCATGACCACAATGCTTGATAGAAATAGGTATTTGAAATTTTTATCTTGGAAAAAAAATCTAAAGACATATTTTTAATGGATATATTGTTTGCTCGAAAAGTTTTGAAAGAATTTAGTACCTCACCTTTTTGGGTCTCAAGGATCTTTGGGATATTTGTTTCAGACTTTTTATCCACAACAAAGAATCTAAAGGTAATTTTATCGACATGGAAGATATTTTAGATAAATTTCAAAGGAATTTTAGGGTTCAACCAAAAATTTCATGGCAAGATGATTCACGTCAATAAGGTACAAGTATAGTCAAGCCTTTTTCTATGCATAGATTTGTTGCCTTATGTTCAAAGAAGAGATTCTAAGACATCAGATGAATTTTTTTAGTTGTAACTTCAATGTGTTTTGATTATTAAGGTGAGGAATTTCCAAATTAATTTAATGACGGACATGTTTTTGTCTTAGGGGAATCCTATGAGCCTTGTTGTGGGTCAGAAGGGTATTACACCCTTCCTCAAATAAAGAAAGCTAGTGCAAAGGTAAAAAATGACTGAGAGTCCGAGCTTATGTATAAGATAGGACACATGATGGGTTATTAAGGATTTATGAGTTTTATCCCATTTTTTGAAGATTACCCTACTTACCTTTTGGTGGTCAAGGTGCAAAATGTCTCTAGGTCTTGAATGCTTGGATGTGCTAAGAAAGTGATGCCACATTGCAGCTCCTCGAGGTTTTTTGGATTTTGGTCCTTTTTTAAAATTTGCCTCACTTACCTCTTGGTGAAAAAGATTTAAAATCTCCCCAAAGACATAAATGCCCATATTTTAAATTTAAATAATGGTAAGTGGCATTCTTACATCTCGTGAGGAGCTCAAGGTATGTTGTACCACTACACCAAAGGAAACTAAGGAGTGAAAAAGTGTGAAGGTACTTGAAGGATTGAAAAGGTACCATGATGTATTTTCCACTTATATGATGAATTTAAATTTTGAAATGAGGATTAATTGGAATAAAATAAACATTTGCATCTTCCCTCTCTTTTTTGATGAAGCTCAAGTAATTAATGAACGTGGTGGTGACTAGCCATTATGCTTTAAAGCATTAATGGCAACCCTAATTTTTAAAATGCAAAATATTATAACTAAGGATTTTTTTTTCATTTTGTGTCTATCCTTTACATTTAGAGCTTATGTTTGTGTCTTCAAGATTTCTATGTGCCCTAGCTAAGTGCAACATGAGAATGTGATTACAACAAGTTCTTCATGGATTTTCAGCTTCCATTGTGTGCCACCCTCTAGATTAGTAGTGTTATTTTGAATACTTGTGTTGTTATATTTAAGAGGATTTGAGAAGTATTTTGAGGGTTTTTTGAGTGAAGGTTTCATCAAAATTTAAAGTATTGTACTAAAAAGATAGGGTAGAAATGGTGGAATCCTTGACTTCTATGAAGGGCATCATTATCTCTAACTTGGATGGGATTAAGGATATAAATGTCATGGAGTTAGATTTTGTGGCCCTATTGAATGTATTTAAGTGTCCATACCCCATACTTTTAATATATAATGTTTATATGAGATACATCACCCCTATGACAACATTCCACCTAGCCACCCCATACCTAGAATTGATTATTGTATGTACTTAGTTGTACCAACCAGACACTAGAACAATAATCGATGGTATCCATTCAATTATTTGTTCTTTCAACCATATGGACCTCAACACCATGCTCAAAATTCATCCCCAAATAGAAATCATTATCAACTCATGATGGTTGGCCAAGAAAAAATAATAGGTCTCTAGGATGCCCAAGAGTTTAAAGCTAGAATATTTAATGAATTTAACCAATATGTCATCACCATGGCCACTAGGGTTTATGGGATTCCAACCATGGAAAAATTTGAGCCATGGAAGTTTTTAATTTTAATATGTATATCAGAGAAGCAAAAGAAGCTAGACTGGGCCACTATCCTTAATGACAATCTGCATAGGCATATGATGAAGCTCCAAGCTATAATTATTTAAAAAGAGGAATTTATAGGTATGTTTTGGATGTCATATTATTTAATATACAATTGATACATAATGGTATATTCCATGGGTTCACCAGGAACCCCAATAGAATAGGAATTTATGAGATATACCCAAAATTCACCATGGATGGCTTCAAGAAGAATTTTTTTAGGGTATATAATTACTTCTTCAACATTATGATGAGTTTCTTCTTTCCTTTGAGAATCATAAAAAAAATGTCCAAGTCAGCCAAGGAAGTAATTGAGAAATATGGTGCCTCTTACATTCAATTCAAGACATTCACATATATTAGGGTAAGTGGTTACTTAGGGTGCCCACACAAATTACCAATGTACCTGGATGATAAATTGGTAGTAATGGAGATGAGATGACATATGGTGCCCCCACATGAAATTATAGTAGACAATAATATTAACAAATCCTTCAAGTTTCCCATTGTGATTGGATATTATTCATGTCCTTCAATCACCAAGGCAAAGGGATTAGAATAGGAAATGGGCTAGTATGAAATTGATAAAATGTCATCCAAGACAAATTACGACATCATATGGATAATGAATATGGTTACTAATGTGATATTACATCACTCACATTAAGAAAACATCTAGTCTGACTGCACAACTGAGGAAGATGTTAGGAAATTAGAGTATGTGAGGTTGATAATGTAGGAAGTTATTTCCTAAAATATTTCTCCCATCCCCAAGGACATGGTAGATGATAAGATGACACTATCTTTAGTGTATAATAAAACCAATATTGAAGACTAACCCATCTCATAGGGAAACTTCAATGTTCAAGAAAATGATTCTATCCCATGGAGATCATTTCTAATTATGCGAACCTTCATGTGGCTAAAGGAACACGGGGTCCACTTTGGCAAGTATGACCACCTGCCCTCCAAGAGCTTAGGCATGTTAATTAGTTGAAAGGTTTCATTCCAAAGTAGAATAGTGATCTTATGGCTCCACCACTAGTAGTGAAAGGCAAGGGAAAACACAAGGTTAGTGATGTTGATTTCACCAAGAGAATTGATGTAGAGTTAATAACAAAAACACATTTTAAGGTTGGATTGTATTTCTCAAAGATAATAATCTTGGTGTAAAATTAGGATAAAATTATTATGGGGGAGGTTACATTGGTCAGTGCCACCCCAATATCCATTTTAGGAGAGGAAGGCCCAATATTTCTAGCCATTCTAATAGCCATCACCATGGTCAATCCAGCTACAATTCTACATGCTCCACCAACACAACAAGTAGCAGTTTCTCCTACCCCAAATATATATTCAATAAAAAGAGGAGGTGAGGATGAAGGGAAACAACCTAATCAAAAGAGAGTCAGAAAGGCTTTTCAACATCTAATTGGATTTTATGTGAAGAAGGAGGTTGCATTTAAGGATCTACCATCCAAGGAACTCCCTATGAAGAGGAAAGAAGACCAGTCCTCATATGCCCAAAATTTGTGGGATATGAGTAATGATGAAGACTTAGATTAGGGTAGACCCATCATTGAGGTGATGAAGAAGAAGTGTGCATTCATTCCTCCATAGGTAAAAATTGGGCATAGAACTCTGAGGGAGAGGCCCCAAATCCTAGTGAAGGACCTAGTGATGGGCTTATTTGAAGAAGAGGGACCCTCAAAAGTAGAAAGTAAAGGTGATAAATAAGACATCCTAACCTAAAATGATCCTTTATCTTTTGATGATGTTGCACAGGTTGGTGTTGAGGTAGATATGCAAGCTCAATCCCCTCAAGAGAAAGAAACAATTTCATTAGACATAGATATATTTGTTGATAATGTCATCACCCAACCACCAGGCCAAGGTGATCAGGGTGGAGATGAAGAGTTGAATATTTTTTTTGAAATAACTAAAGTGGATCCAAATGTCCAAACTACCACTACTACTAAAGAGGTGGTTGAGTAGGAAAAATTGTAAACAACTCTAGAAGTACCTCAAGATGCCCCTTCTCCTCCAAAGGTGTCAAGTTTAGCAGCAAAGGAGAAGGTGAGCGTAGACGGAGGCGGGGGAGCAAACTTGAAAATGGGTACCCCCACCCATACATAAAAAAATAAGGAATTGGGTGACATAAATAAAGATGTTTAAGAGGGTGTTTTAGGGAGTGGTGCCTCAATTGAAGTACCATGAGGTCTTATCCTTCACATAAGGGTCCATGACCTAACTCATAATAAAGGTCCTAAGGCTATGACTGGTGAAGAGTTACCTAAAGGTAATGAGGATGTCACCATAGCCTTGTCCATGCTTGAGGCCTAAGTAAATAAATAAGGTGAAGTGGCTATACAACCTTTTGGGTACTCAACAGAGTAAATAATTTCAATTGAATTATTGATCAAAGGGTCTCATTAGCTCAAGTTAGAGTATGGAGTTTTGGAGCAAATTGAGCCAAACTTAGAAAAAGAATATGGAGTGGATAAAGGTGGTGAGGAACAAGAGAGTGATGAATACATTGAGAAATTTGTATTGATCCCACAGCCCTCTCTTGTGGCACTCCCTACATTGAGTACTCTAATGACACCACCTTATATTATCTCAAGGCCAACATCGATGTCCACCAGAATAATAAAATTATAGACTAGGCCCTTCTCTATGTACAAGAATAGGTCAAAGAGAAAATGAACATCATGAGAAAAATAAGGGAGATCGACATAATGAATATCAGTCATGCACATAAGGCCAATCCCTCTAAAAAACCCAAAACACTTTCTAAAACCACTTTCACCACCACTAAAGAAATAAATGTAGAGATATCTATCCCTCCACTCAATGCATTGAATAAGGATGTTACCCTTGAAATTTACGTAGTTTATAGCTATAAAATATGGGAGCCATCCAAGAATGAGTTGAATCATAGTGCACAGGTCTTGGCTAACATGATGGCACATAGAATGGATAAATACAAAGCCACCATGGAGGAATTAAAGGTGTAGAACTAGGCTATGATCCAATACTTTCCAAATTTAATGAGTGATCCTAAGGTAGTAACTCTAACTACTAACATGGATCTAGGTCCTCTCCATCTCTCCTTTGTATCACTCGAATCCAGCCAAATTGATGATTTGAAGACCAGAGGATGTGAAACTAAAGATTGGCAACAAGACTTAAGCAGTAGGGTAGAAGAAATAATCTACTTGGAATTTAAATTCTTTAGTGATAGTGGAAAATAAAATAGAGTGTGATTCCTAGATGTTTTCCGATGAGACATACCCCAAGAAGTGGGAAGAAGCTTGACAGAAGATGGATGAGATCTTTAATGTGAGCACAAATACTTTGATTTTAGAGAAGATCATTATTCCAAATGATCATAAAGACTCAAGGAGTATCAAATGTAAATCAAGCATAATTTGATAATTCTCAAAGACAACATCTTCAATCTAAAAGGAGAAGAATAGTCTCTCAAGACTATGATAAAAGAGATAGATGCCATGTTGAGGAAGATGGTGAGCCTTGATGGTGCAATTGATTTGAGGGAGGAGGCAGTGTGTGATACTTTGAATGACCTCAATGATTCACTACAAGAATCCTTTGATGTCCATAAGATAAAGTGATTGGTGTGACTTGAGAAATCCTATGACCAACTCAAGGAAATCATTAGATGGAAGTAAAACATGCTTTAATGAACTACTACCTAGCTTGAAGAATATAGAGTCAAATTAAAATAATAAGTAGGCCCAACCAAGGGAGTCTCACCTCTTTCCTCGAGGAATATACCAAATATAAAAATAGGTTCGTGAAGGATTCTATCATTCAGATTGATTCTAGAACCTAATTGAATATTCTAGTTTTTTCCAAGATGTCGCCACTTCATCTTTCTCTTCCTTTCCCTTTTCCCTTATCTTCCCTTAACTTTTCTTATTTCCCACTTGGAAACCATGTACTTTGCCCAATAGTGGCACATCCATTTTAAGGTAGTTTTTGTAATCATGTACATTGTAAAGGGACATTTTTTTTGTTATACAAAAATACAAAGGTTTGTTTTGTCTCTTATAGGATCTATCTCTATGTAGATAACTAAAAATATTCTATTGAGGTGGAGGATCAATAGTTCCATCATCACAGGAGCATGTGCATAATCTAAGGAATCATGTATTTTACAAGGTCTAATAGACTCTAGGCCCATGAAGGAATCTTATAGATATATCATCTTTAGGAATATGCTAGGCATATCTCAATTATATAAGTAAAGTGGGTATGTCCCTTTACGATGGTTAAATAATTTTTTGAGTTAAGAGCTATAGCCTCTAAGAATTCTCACTATGTAAAAATTTTGGTGTTGAATTGATTTCTTATGTAAAATAATTGTCAAGCTTTGAGAGCATTACATATGTCTCCCTTGTTATAAAACTTTCTTACACTATGTTAATATGTTATTTTTCTCAATACACATTATAACCATTTCTAATTCAATCGATAAATGAAATTTGCTTGTGGTTTTCATTCTCTTTCTATCGATGAAGTACAATGTCATGTTTTACATAGTTGATTGGTAATCTAATGTATTCATAGTTATGGTGGTCATTTAGAGTCTATGTCTAGATTATAAAATTCTCTCTGCTTTGAGATTTGAGAAAAGGGTGTCGATAGCCTTTTTAAGGATAGTCTTGGGCTCATGAATTCAATTAGAATGGGTTCTTGAAGGATATCACCTATGCATGATTTTAGTTTCATTTGTGCTAGCTATATGGTACATTTTTTAGTAAAGATGGCATGGTAGTTTATTGAAATTATTTGTGCTCATATGTTAAAACTACACTTTTAATCTCTATTAATTGATAGTTTTTTATCTTACTCTATTTTACCCTACATACAACACATCCTACATATATTAAAAGTTTTGTTTACATAAAAGTACATAAACATTATGTACTTAGCATGTGTTTGCATTTTGTGCATTAAAGATCAACATTGTAATCTCTTATTTGACCCTTTATTTTTGAATATTGTTTAGAATGGAAGTTCCAATCATATCCATATCTATCTTTAGTAGCTTTTGTCTAACCCAGAACATTTTCTCACTCTGTGTGATAATATTTTTAGGGTGGTTTGAGTAAGCTTGGTTGTGTTCTAGTCAAAATTGTATTCCTTTATGATAATAATCCCCATGAAGGTTGAATCATATAATCCCTTCATGTCAATGAATCTAACCCTTAGGTCCTCTCACCTTGGTTCAAATAGATTCAGAAGCAATAGGGAACTAAAAATATCCTTTGTAGGTGCCTCTCAATCATTTTTTATATTTTAGTCTAGTCATGATGTCAAACCCATTCCTAGTTACAATGACATATTAAGTAGTTTTCCATCCTTGCTTTCCACTCTCTTCAGGTGTGCAAGGTCAAGTGATAGAGGTGTAACAGTGGGAACTAACATAGACAATGAAAAAAAAACCCTATCAAACAAATCAAAATGTAATGGAAGGTGATTTACATGTAAAGAGTTATCAATGTGAAATAAAAGCTATCAATCACACACACACACACACACACACACACACACACACACACACACACAGAGAGAGAGAGAGAGAGAGAGAGAGAGAGAGAGAGAGAGAGAGAGAGAGAGAGAGAGAGAGAGAGAGAGAGAGAGAGAGAGGAGAGAGAGAGAGAGAGAGAGAGAGAGAGAGAGAGAGAGAGAGAGAGAGAGAGAGAGAGAGAGAGAGTAATTTTTGTTCCTAATAAAGATGAGATTTAGTAAGTAGACTATGCATAAACCTTATTTAGAATGAATTGTAACCAAAAACCTATTGGGTGGCACAATTATTGGATGGTTTAGAGATTGAGGTAGCATAAAATTAGTATAGAGAGTTGATAAATAGGAAAATAAAAACATTGAATAAGTCTTGAATTCCTTAGGCAAGCTATTTGTAATCAAATAATATGTTTGTTTATCACAGTCAAAACTGTGTTGACAGAGCACTATAAGTTTCACATTTTGGAAGTGGTTAGAGGTTATACAAAGGATATTAAGGGTTATAAAAGGTGTAAAAATCATGTCATACCTTATGTAGGTGTTTAGAATCTTTGACAATGTCACAAAACCCTTTAAGAGCATTTTGAGCCTTCCTAAGCTTAATAAAGTCTATAAAACCCTATGTTAGGGAAATAATACAAAATTTGAATATAAAATAATTTTACTGATGGAAACAGACAAAAATTTGTATTCTAATAGTATTTGAACTTAAAAAAGGATATTTTTAAGGTTGTAGACTGAAAGGACATCCATATGTATGGTATTTAGAGTACTGTGTGTTGAAGGAAGGTGAAGAGATCTAATTAGGTCTATATAGGTGTTGAAAGGAGTATCTAGGAAAGGAGTTTGGATATAAAATTTCATGGAGAGTTAAAACATGATATAGGATAATTTATTATACATTTATTTTTTCAATAAACTTGTGTAGTAGTCAATACTAATAGAAAAATCATAAAAAAGGTCTACTAGCCTTGAAGTGAGGTTGAGGGTTGGATATGTCAAGTTGGAAGTTGAGGTTGTGAGGGTGTTTGATTCTAGTTGAGACAATTTTTTTAAGATTCAATGAAGTTATCCAAATTGGTAGATTTCACATATGAAACCCTAATCAAAATTTAGAGGATTTAGCCAAGTCTAGTGAGGGTTAGTGAAGAAGATTGGAAAAAGGAGAGATTGAGAGTGGATAAAATGAGATAAAGGGTTAAATATTGAGATGTTTCAAGGTTCAAAGTGCATATTAAAGGAACTCAAAAAATCTTATAAATTATATTCTTTTATGAGAATGGTGTTCGAGTGTTGAACAAGTTGAGATACAAGAGAAGATAGTGAAGATTGAATGCATGCATTGCTAAGTGTATGTGTCAGAGCCATGTTAGTAGAGGATGATTTTTTTCCTCTACATCACTTAGTATTGTGTGCCATTTTAGCTCATGTGGTACTTGTCTTCCCACTTGATGGTTTAGTGGTGGTAATCTTCTATTTTTGAGTTTGTTATCTCTTTTCTCTCTTCCCCTTTTAATTTTTTTGATGTATTGTTATTTTCCTATCCTTTTTTTTTCTACCATTAACTTGCAAAAAATCTAGTTCCAAATACTTTTTTTCTAAATACTTATTCAAAATCTATAAATATTGATTCTCTTTAAAATTTATCAAGTTTTTGTATTCTATATTTATCCCCTAATTCCTCCCTAATATGTATATCTTCTTTGGGTAGGGTCTCTTTAGAATTTTTAGTCAGTATAGGGGATGGAAATTGGTTTAAAGGGTTCATTTCTTCAAACAATTTTTTTTCCTAGTTGGGGGGGAGGGGTGGTTAGGGCACACATCCCTCTACTTCTCATTTTTTATTTTCTTTTCATATTTTCCTTCTCTATTATTTTAACTAATGTTTACTTCTCATATTATTCCATATTATCTACTTCTCTTATTTCACTATCTTCTTTTTCTAATCATGTAACCCAAGTATGTTTTCTAATTACTTGCTCTATTATATTTTAAACTAATTTCTCAAAATTTACCTCTTCTTATCTATTGCTAATTCCTTTTCCTTCTATTATTTACTTCATATCTTTCTTCTCACCATATTTTCACCAGTTTTTATATTTTATATTTTCTCTATTTCTACGCAACTAAGTCATCTTACATTTGGCAAAGATCCTTTTTGGCTTTCCATTTACAAAGATTCTTACTTGTGTATTTTATATATCCTTTTTTATCATGTATTTTAATGAATTTTTTTATGCATTTATATATTCTAAAATGTTTGTTTGTGTAGTGTATGCCTCCTACATCCATTTCTTGTCTATTTCCGATCCTCATTCTGTTCCTATTATCATTTATGGTGTTATCAAGGTCGATTCGAAATAATGGATTATTTATGATTATTATTCACTAGTTTTTAATTTAGGTTATACTTATCCTTCCTTTATATCCATGTTAGTTCCACTTGATGCCACATTTGTCTTCTTGTATTTAAATTTAACTATGTTATTCTCTTATCTCTTTATAACCTCTACTTCTTTGGTTTCTTCTCCCATTGTTTATTTTCTTCTAATAACCTCATTTGATCTTATACTTTTTTCATTTTAATTATTTATAATTCCTAATTTCATTATTAATCTACTTAATATTACTCTCTAATTTATTCTCTTCAATCTTATTTTCCTTTTTTCTTATGCACTTCTTTTATTCCTTACCTTTAGCTCTAATTTATCTAATCTCATCAAATTTCCTTCATATCCTTGATTCCTAATTTAATATCATGTTAAATTTATAAATACATATAATGTTTTAAAATTTTAAATTATCATCCCTTTTTGGATCCCCCTCATACCTTTTGTCATCCACTAGGTGCTTGTCCTATACATAATTTTTTTACTACTTGTTATCAACCCACCTTCAATCAATAACATGCAAATGAGTGTTGGTATATTTTCAATGAATTTTCATTTTGATGTTTCCAATAATTTTTCAATATTAATGTTCAAAATTATCCATCCATCTATCCCTCATTATATTATGAGCGAGTCTAAATTATTATTAAACTAATAATCTATTGTTCAAGTCCAAGTTTCATCTATTTATTCAATTTTATGTAATTTTTACTTCATCCACTAAACATGGTTCATAGTGTGTAATATTTAACATTTTTATATCTATTAGTATTAAAATATAGGGTAAAAAAAGATTTTTAAAAGTAACCCAAAATTCCTCATTCTGTGGTCGATAGAATTCATCCTCAACATGTTCTACATTAGTTTGTACTATCTGCACTTCTTGGTGAATACAAGTTGTTTTATCTTTATCTCCCACATCTATTTTAATGTTGGCTTCTAAATCTAAATGGGTAATTTGCCCTAGACATCATTTGTCTAAGACTTAGCCTTAGGCACCAAATATTAACATCAAATTGATGCTAATTCACAAGTCAATAGTTTAGGTATATCAAATTAATAATTACATCATAAGATAAGTATTATCTCTATTATTATAGCATACATCCTAATTTAATCTAAGAACATAACACTGACAATGTATAGCAAATATCATGACATATACTTCAATTTTTATTAATTCATAGGTACTAAATACAAGTGCATATATTAGTATATAATTTACTTTGGGATATCTTTTTATCATTTTACTATTAATTTTAAATAAAATATTGCATTCAAAAAATCAATAGACACATCTCTCCACCATGATTGTCTATCTTTATTCTAAAATGTGAGATGTCATGAAACACTGAACTAAGCCATAGTTAACCTTTGTAGTTAAACACTTAAATGAATAATCCCACCAACAATCCTAAAATCATTTATCACACCATCTTGCTAAATCATAGTCACAAATATTTTTGGTAGGGGTAGATATTTAAGAAACTAGATACTAAAACCCATTATCAACAAAAAGGTCAAAAATTTGCTTGATTCTATGATTATCATCCCATTAGGGATTCCACCTAGGAATAATATTTAGTACATGCCCATGATTTAAAAAGGAGAAATAAACCTATGTTTAGACTTTCAAAACCTGAATAAGTTCTCAAACAAAGACAAATATGCCCTTCCCTCTTTATTTGAAGTTGTATATATGGTACGTGGCTCTAAAATAGTCTCTTTAATATTAAAGTTATAACCATGTTTTAGTGGAAAGATAAGATTATATGAAGACATATTTTAACACAAAATTGGGTACCTTCACTCACAAAATAATTATGTCTAGCTTAATCAATGTAGGTGGAAAAATTCAACATTATATGGATAGTTATTCCAAGGGTTTATTAGGAATTTGTATTATTATTCACATAGATTAAAACTTAAAAAGAAAAAAGAAAAAAAGAAAAAAAAGGAACATAGGTCACAACTCATGGACCATTTTAGAAAGATAATTGAACTATGCAAGAAGTATGGCATATCACTCAATCCAAAAAAAATGTTTTTCTTTTTCTCACCAAAGGTAAGATATCAAGGTACATTACCAATCAAGGTTTGTTTATACAACCTGATATATCTAATGTTATCTATAAAATGATTCTTCCTATTATTACAAAAAATATCAAATCATTATTTGTAAAAATTAATTTTGTAAGTAAATTTTTTCTAGTTTTTTTAAGATTGCTCAACCTATTACTATTATGTTGAAATATGATTCAAAATTGGAATGGAATACTAAAAAAAATATCACATTTTAGGATATATATAATTCAATAATGCAATCCCCAGTCTTAATTAACCCATATTTATGAAGGAATGATACCTATACATTTTTTATTTAGACAATATTGTAGAATATGTGATAACACCATGGGTTCACGTAGATGAACATCTTATTGCACTTATGATAAAAAAATGAAAAATGTAGAACTCAAGTATTCCACATTAGATAGTAAAATCTATACCATGGTCAAGGCTATTAAAAATTTCAAATACTACACATTTTGAAACAATGTTCATGCCATAATATGTGATCTACTAGTAATTTTTATGTTTGGCCAAAATGATTTAGGGGAACACAAAATAAAGTAAATCGATAAGTTAAAAGATAATATATTGAAATCAAGCCAACCAAAATGGTGAGATGCTAAGAAATAACCTAGTTCATTATAGAAGTCAATCCATGGTTCATTTTCATGCAAATAATCAAAGGTAAGTTGAACTAGACCAAGAGGAGTGGTATGCTCAAATTATCCATTTCTTATATGGGAATTGTCTCCAATAATTATATCAAATAAAGAGAAGAGATTTTGGAGTTAAGGTAGCCTAATATATAATCAATAAGATGGTTTTATATCTCTATATTTAATGAATTCTACATCATTTTTAGGAATAAAGAGAGGCCCAAGAGATAATTAACACTTTTTATGAGATTTTAGGGAGTGGAAATCTTTCTAATAATACTAAAATACACAAAATTATATGGGTTGGATATTATATACCCATTCCTTTAAAATATGTTTACATTCATGTAGGAACCTACCATGAGCGAAAAATATTTGAAAAAATAGAAAGGAATGTATCAATGCCACTTCAACTAGTGATTAGGAATAGGCCCTTTACATAATGGGCACTTGATATTTTTTGGGGTGATCAATCCAAACTCTATAATTGGCCAAAATTTATGATAACTGCTAGATATTACTACACAAAGTGGGAAAATAAAATCAATATAAGGAGTAACACAACTCAAAAGGTAATTAAATTCCTTGAATAAAACACTGTCAATATGTTTGGCATGCCATTTTATATAATTTTTTTTAATAGTGGACATGCATTTCAATTTTTACAATTCAATGAAATGGCATATGCTAGTAAGATAACTATAAAGTTTTCCCATAATTACTATTTTTAAGGGAATGGTGTGATAGATTCCACAAATAAAAATATCATAGATTCCATTAAAAAATATTTGGGAACAAACCAAGGGAGTGGAATTCACTATTATATAATGTGTGGTGGTTGATCAAATAAGATACAACAAATCCCTAAGATAATATCCATTTTTCATATTCTATGGATAAGATATTATGTTCATGATCACAATTACATTGTCCACATAAAAATTCATGAATATATGGAAAAAGATGATCGTATAAAGTATAGATTGATTAAAATTATTTAGATGGAGGATGCTTGATATAAGTATTTTTTGAATTCTATAAAATTCCTACATAAGATTGGAAAGACCAAAGAAATGGAATCTCATAATCGGTCCTACTATGGGAAAATGATCATGTGAAAATGAGATGACATATGATTATAGATACACTATCGATTAAATCCTAATAAAAATCTTAAATGTTTAAGAATAATGTTTTTATAACTATGGATATGTAAGGAAATGATGTGAATCTCTTGGAAAATGCATAGTTTCTAAAGCACTATTTGTCAACTACCCCATCGATTCCATGTTTGCGTTGAATGTGAGTTAACATCATAGTTATAGGGTAATTAGATTATCATGATTTCATTTTTATTTATATATTAATTCATAATTTATTAGCCTAGTTTAATATAGGTTGTGCTTTCATAGTTTAGTTTCTATGTTTCCTTAAGTTAGTTTGCATATATTGTGTCCCTTGCTTTTCTTGGACTATTTTATTTTTGATTAGGTAGTATTTTACATTAACCTCAAGAAACATAGCCAAAGGATAATTGATCATTTTTAGACCTTAATAGTGACCATGTTTCCCAACCATTTCCATGTGACTTCATCTATAAATTATGTTTTTGCATTTAACTTCTAAAGAACATATATCTTTGTACAAAGTTGAAATTCTCTTGAAAATAAGGTGAACATTTTAGTACTCATGAAGGGTCACATATGATTTAGTTATATTTTCATAGAGCATTGAAAATTATCATAATAAAAATAACCTGAATTAAATAAAGGTATCTACTTTGAGAAGAGCCATGTTGCGCTTTATCAAAATATATTTTCCCTTGATGATATGAGAAGAAAATAAAAGGATCAGACATGAATGAACTTTATAACCATTTTTTTACATAAATCTGGAATAAGGGGTTATCTAATTACTAAAATCTATAGATTAAATCAGAATATATAAGATATACAATAATCAAACATAAATTGATTGTAGCTTACTATTTTTAGAAATGTGTAAAAAAGGGAATGTACTAAAAGATAAATGACTTAGCTAGATTCAGGTTTACATGACAACAAAAGTGACTATAAACTAATTATGTGAGACTACTATAAACCAAGAATAAAGATTTACATTATCCTAAAATAAGGCAACGTTTTTGGGACTTAGATGGCTTGTGTTATTGTGGTTACGATGTGGATTTATAATTTAAGTTATTTTACCTCTAAGTAAATTCATATATATGTGACTTAACCTGTATGTCATGTGCATCTATTTAGATTATTCACTTTGTTGTGGGATTCATTGTGTGCCTTCTTAGCCACTTAGAAACCTATAGCAATGACAAGATGGAACAAATAATATTAAAAAGGGGTGGTAAGCAAGGGTATGGGTTTTCTTAACATCATAATCTCATGTGTTGCATGTTACATAGATACTAATACTTGGAAGAGGGATCAAAATCCATTTAGTTATATCATGTTATAATAGTTTGTATGCAATATTGTTAAAATGGCATATGCTTTTGCAGTCCTGGTGTGATTATATGCTTGAACAAGTGATTTATGACCTTTATATTGTATTAAAACCTACCTTAGGTATTTTTAGGTTGTAGGGATAAATAATTGGTAATATTATATACTTATCTCTTAGTGTGTAGATATATATTATAGAGATTATAATGATAGAAGGATCTTAGTCATCTAGTGATCAAAATGGGTAGAATATATGCAAGCTTTTTTTGTGGACATTTTATAATTTCCTCAAATTGGGCTTGTAAAACATAAGGAATGATCCATCAGTTTGAATTTATGTCTATAAAACTAGTCATTAATTGTTATGAGGATAAAACTAGTGCTTTCATACGCAATAAAACTATTGGATAAGACTAGTGGTTTCATGTATGTGAACCATTGTGCTTTTTGGTATAAAATTGATGGTGAAAAAGGGTGTACCATTTCATATTTCTTTATTGAAATAGTTTGATTGGACTATGCATATCCTAATCCTCATTGGTAAGAGAATGTGCTTAAAAAATCAATATACACTTGAATTCATGATTGCACAAGTCAACATAGTAAAATAGCTTGATATCCTTGAATGAATTTTATTATAACATTTTAGTAAAAACCTGGTGTAAAAATTTGAATCAACCACTACAAATATAATAAGATTCATTATACTGAAAAACTTTTGATATAGTTTGTTCAAAAATGGTGTGAAAAATATATGAACTAATTTTTGTGTATACAACATAGATAATGACATAAATTTTTATTTATTCTATAAAAATTAGAGAAAAACTAAATAATAAGGTGATCATGTGTCGCGCACATGACCCAAAATCTAATATATCAATATATTAATTCTAATAAATAAGTAATTCCAAATAAATATCTAAGTTAAAACCTATGTAATTTTTGGAACACATGTCGTGCATGATGCCCCTATTCTAATAAAAAATATGTAGTAATATGTGTATATAATTGATTATTCTTCTAGTTAATCTTTGAAAACTATTTTTTAGATTGAGTATGATTCTTAGAATTTTGGAAAATACAAATTTTGAATTTTGAGATGAAAGTTCACTAATTTGGACAATCCCATCCTTCACCATTATCCTTAAGGTGCAATACTATCTTTATATAATTTTTGAGTAAAAATAGAGTATCCATTGTTATCAACTAAGAAAATACTCTTATTTTATGTTTTTTAAGTGTGGACTATTATATCTTAGTCATTAAGAGAAGACAATATGCGTTCTACCTCTTTTGAGGCATGTTTTGAATCCTACAAGATAATTTAGCTCAAAATAAAAGTTATGGAAATGATGTTATAGGAAGATTGAAATCTAGAGTAACAATGATAACATTGTAAATCATTGCATCATAGTGATAATATGAGAAACATAGTAAATTAAGATACATGTTAAGCCCAGCATATGTAGTGTCATACCTAAATATATGTTAGGGATGAAGCAAATAGTGAACATTGATCATATAACGAATACATGAAAATGATATAAAACTACTAGAGAAAGATGCATGATATCCATCATGGTATAAAAAAATTAAGGATATGCATGATATTCATCATAGAATTAAAAATCTATGTACAACATAGCAAGATAAAGTCCTATCCATGACACACTCACAAAAATCACACTTGAATTACACAAGAAGGCCATGGGGCCACATACAAAGGGCATGCTATAATTTTACTCACATGTCTAAAACACAACATAAGGCTTATAACCAAAATCAAGTACATGTTTTAATGTTCACAATGCATAGAAGTTTAATACAAACAAAGCATGAAGCAAAGAATAAAACATGATAAACATGCATGAATATGCAAAATTTTTAACATCATCATATATAAAAACTTAGGTATCTAGTGAGATATTAATATTATAGTAAGTGATTAACTAACTAAATATTTTCACAATGTATTGTACTATATTAGAAACAATATGGATAGTCATAGAGTGATAAAACCTATGTAAATGATTCCCTTAGTGAACTTGTTGTGACACAAACAAATTTTATAAATTCTATGACTATTTTTCATATAATAAATTGGATATTGTATTCATTGATATAAGGCCACTGAAATGGGATAATTGTATAGTGTGTGATTATCAAGATCAACGTGTTTTTTATGTGTTAATTTTTTTGGCTTGTGATAATATCATCACCTAAAATTAAATTTAAAAGTAACACATATATGTTATGCAACTCACTCAAGTACATTGGTGAATCGTATTTGATATAAAACTAGTTATAGATAAGTATTGAATAGACTAAAACATAAACCAATTTATGTAAATGAATTACATATCATGCATAGGTCCAAATTTTTAGAAAATTTTAACTATTATATTTTTTTTATATTTTTAGAATACAAGTTTTAAAAGAAAATAACCTATATACAAAAAATTATTTTACTATCAGACAAAAACCTCATGAAGGGGATGACTTTATGTAGGTATTGTATCATATGTGTTGTAACCCTTAATTACATTTTCATATTCATCCTTCATATTAGTCATGTCATTCTAATCATATTTTGCATAATCATTACCATGCTCATAATCATCTTATGGATCCTAAAATCATGACTTTCACTCTAGTCTTCTTTTGTATCTATATATGTAAAACCAACATCCCGTACTATGATAGTCATTTTTTTAATTCATTTTCCTTTTTTGTATGTGTTCTATCATGTACCTTTACTATTATGTTATTATATGTCTTTACTTGAATATTAGTTGAATATATATTTTCCTTTTTTAGTCATTTTTATAAATACTCATATTCCCTTGAAACTATAATCATTACACTTTCCTTCTTGAATTTGACACTGTTATTATATTTTCCCAATGTGGCACCCATTACCCTTATCCATGATCTTCATAATTTTGCATTATTTTTTATAAATTCAGACATAGATTAAACAACACTACACATGTTTCTGGACTCAATGTGAAATGTAGCTCAATGGATACAATAGATGATTTAGATGCATTAGCCTTTAACAAATTATCATTATCATATCCAATAAATTTGAAGGGTGTCATGCTAAAAAAATTAATTTCAATAGTGTTATCGATCACAACAATGGTACATTGATTATCATCTATTAGGGTTTAAGAATGAAAGGCTCTATAGATGATGAATGATTTTTAGTTTACTCTTTTGAGACAATGATTGAAACATTATATTTTTTATGCATCTCTTTCTTTGAAACCTATTTTTGTTACAAACCCTTTCTCAAAGATGATTTCTTGCTTAGGGTGCACTTGTTTTAATAACTCTTGTTTTAGTAATTTGTCCTAATGTAGGTTTTGTAACCTTTCTTGTTCTAATTTTTATGTTTAAAATTATTCTTTCTCAATTTGTTATTTTAATAACTTTTATTTTTCTAATTTTTGCTTTTGTAATATTTACTGCTCTAAGTTTTCTTTTTGAATATTTTCTTGCTCTAATTTTTCCATTTGAATATTATCTTACTCTTAATTGTCCTTTAGTATCCCTACTTGATCTTTTTGTTCTTTCTAAATTTGTGCTTTAGAAGATGCAATCATAAAGTAAGTGGGTTAATTTATTGATGTATGTATTATAGGATCACCAACATCAATCATGCTTTGTATTTTATCCTTAGAAACCAAACAAATATTTATATGATGTCCATATATTTTATGATAATAAAAATAGTATCTTGATATCATTACATGATGTATAAGTAGTTTCATAAAAAAATCAAAGAATTTATCCTAGAAACTAACTTGAATTTTTATTAGTGTTTTATATATTTTTTGAATAAATAGTTGTAGGTGTATTTTTTTATAGATTCTAATTGTGATATGAAGTATTGTTAGGCATAAATTTTTTAGAATGATATAAATGCATGATTAACACTAGCATATTTTAGATTATTTGTATATGCAATCTGATTTTTGCATGATGTGATATTTGAAATGAAATATTGATTTTTATTTTTCAATTCTTCTATTTAATTGCTCATAGTGATGATTTGATCTTGAAGGAATTAATAAAGAGAACCCCTAGAAATGCATGATTGAATATGTATACAAACACTATTAAGAGGAGATGTGGTAGGTGGAGGGTATTCAGGAAGGACATGTTGGTTACCTTAATTTATCACCATAGGATGGGTCATATTACCACTTGGGATGGTGATAGCATGGAATTGGTTAGAGGTAAAATAGTTATCACCATCTTGTGGGAAAGGAAAAGGAAGACATTTGTTTTTATTTATTTTAAAATTTTAAAATACTAAAATGATAACAAGAGGAGAGAACCAAGCTAACATTAAATTTTTTTTTAGCATAATAAGAAGAATAAAAAAATAGTTGAAACACTATGAAAAATAATTTATAAGGAAACTTAGGAAAACTAGGGATTATAATATTCAATAGATAAAGGTGGTTCACCAAAATGTTTTATTTGAATTTGGATTAAAGGGTTAATATAATTAATATAAACTAATAAGTAACTTAAAGTATATAAGATATATAATAATAACACATAAAATGATTTTAAATTACTATTTTTAGAAATATATCAAAAGGGTAAAGTATTAAAAGATAATGACTTAGTTGAAATCAAGTGTGTACGACTAAAATAGTGACTTAAACTGAATATGTTATTTGTGTAAAATTATTATGAATTGGGAATATGGCTCTACATGATCCTAGGATAAGGCACCATTATTTGGACTTCATCATCTTGTGTTATTATATTTAGGATAAATATTTGTTCTTTAGGTTTTTTGACCTTTGTGTAAATTATTATAAATGTGACTTTCCCTATAGGTCTTATATATCTATTTAGATGTAGTTTCTTCACCATAAGAGCCACTGTTTGCCTTCTTCTTAACTCAAAACCCTATTTCAATGACAAGAATGAATAATTATTATAAAATATTGGAAATAAAAAAGGGGTTTTGTATTTTATTTATGTTACCACCACTTTTTTTGAACATTTACTACATACTAATAACCCAAAGAGGAATCAAAATCCATGTAGTTATCCCATGCTAAAGTGGTATGTGTACAATATTGGTGAAATGCTATATGTTGGTACAATCATGGTGTGATTATGTGCTTGAAAAAGTGATTTTTGTCTTTATTTTTTTATTTAGACCTAGCTGAAGGATACTTAGGATATAGGGACACAAAATTGAGAAGCCTAGGGACTTTATTTTGAATGTTTAGCTAGATATTATGGCTAATCAACTAATTAAAATGTAGAAAATGTGCCTATATATTTGACCTTTTGGTGTTTCATATAATTAGGAGTGTGAGACATACATAATGACTAATTGGGATTAATTTGAATTTGATCAAATGGACATTAATTAGAAGGATGATAAAACCAACAGTTTTAGATAGGATCAACCTATGTGATTATCCTGAAAAAATTATTTCATATGAGGAATAGAGATAACTGGATTAAACATATTAATTAGTCAGTAAATGAGCTAAGATATATGGAATGATGAATATAAATTCTTATAATCAAAGCTTCTTTAAGATACATGGTCATCCATATAGAATTAAAGGAATAATGGTTTGAAACCATAAAATTAAGCATATGTTAAGTGTGTATAAGGGATGGTAACAAGTGTGTTGTTTTATAATTAAATGTTAATTTGAGTGTATAAACCTAAATAATATGGTTTGGAACCCATTCATATTTTATTTTTATATTTTTAAAGGAAAAATAAAATCGTTTAATGAAAATTCAATGTCTTCTTCTGAATGGTGATTAGATAAATAGCCATCGAGGCTATAGACACATAGATAATAATGGAATAAGGCCTAAAATGGATCCAATGGTATATATTTTGGTGAAATAAATGGTTGGATAGAAATATAAAAATATCCAAACATTTCCACCATGACATCTTATATCTAATAAAAAGGAAATATAATATTCTTTATAATGTTTTGATCAATTATTTGTCTAACTCCATATCAAAATCATTAGGGTAAAATTATTGTATCACCTTCATATAATTTATATCTTAAATATTTAATAGCCTTATGGATTTAAATTTAGTTTTACCTTTGTGTCAAAATGTATAATTAAATGCATAACCATTTAATCTCTATACTAAAATAAAACAAGAACATTTATATTTGTAAAAACCGAAGAGTGTTTTCACCAATACTTTCCTTTTGTATGGACAACACACACATCCCTTCAAATAGAGACCCTCTTATTTAAATTTTGAATTGGGAATTTTTTATTTTCATGATCTTTTCTTTATGAAAATGTTTATTTTTCAATTTTAATGGTAGTATCAATTTATATTTCAAATTATCTATGGTCATATTTTATAGACACCAAAGGGTTAACATTTTTTAAACATGTGGACCTTTTTTTTACATTCGCCTATGTCTTAATCAATCCCATG
The DNA here is from genome assembly GCA_037957365.1 of Torreya grandis. Classification (NCBI taxonomy): domain Eukaryota; kingdom Viridiplantae; phylum Streptophyta; class Pinopsida; order Cupressales; family Taxaceae; genus Torreya; species Torreya grandis. The sequence goes on along the minus strand of JARHVA010002808.1, from coordinate 1,229,783 downwards.
ACTCCTTTAAAAACATTCAAATATAAAATCCATTATGTACTTTTAATTATAATTTAGGCACTTTTTTAAAATTTCAATTCAACTTTTTATCCATTAGAATTTATAATCCAATGAGTCCCTACAACCTCACAAGCCTCATTTTATTTAAACACCCACATTACGACCTGGATATGATGCCATGTTTCCCTTCCTCCACCTCTTGAGGATATTGTGAAATATATTCCCTCATGACTTATAAATGAGTGCCTCATGTGTTTGAGTTTGACCATGTGAATAATGTTTTGAATCCTTGATTATTATTTTAAAATAATTCATGTGTATACATATTATAAAAAGTTGTAGTCATTGTGTTTCTATGTTAAGGTTTTGAAATGACATAAACCCATGAAGTTATATGTTGTATTTTATAATTTAAATGGGCCATGAAGTCTCTATATGCCATAGTGAAAGTTGAGAAGTAGCCCTTTGATCCATAATCCTATTTCTAATTAAGGATTGTAACATGCCCCATATTGAATGGTCACATTTAATAAGGACTTTATTGTTTTATTTTTAAAATGTGATGCATTTTAACCATAAGTTAATGTGTATTGATTTTTAAGTAACTAAACTAGAATAAGATTAGGCTTAGGTTATAATTATGTATATTAATAGTTACCTATTAGATTTGGTCAAATTTTATGCAAATATAATTTCAATAATAGCTTAACCTGTAAACACATAATAATGATCTTTTATTAAAATCATGTATAATGTTTTATTTTGTTTGAGTTTTTAAAATATATAGGAGAATGATCTCCTTCATATAAAGAGTCAACACTGATCTTAAATCCCATAAATCACTCTACAAACCTTTATTTTATCAACTTATCCCTTAAGACACTCATAATATATCTTAGCTACCTCTATCTATATGAGTTACAACTCAATCAATTTTTTTTCTCTATTATAATATTTAATCATCCTTGTAAGTACTAACACAAATTTTCCTAACATCCCCATTCCCCTAGTGTGAAAAAGTGTAAAACATAATCTTGTACTGAAATGTGTTGCCTCTGCAATCTCATGATTTGAATGGTTTTACAAGTGGTTGAACAACAACTAAAATATGATGGTTTCAACCAAGATTCACTAATAAATTCAAAATAAATAGGATGGTTTTGGCCAAGATTGACCAACAACCTCAAATCAAAAAATTGGTTTACATATAGTTAACCAACAATCATACTACTAAATGATAGTTTTCCAAGTAGCTTACCAACAACCATAGTAACAAATGATGGTGCAATACATTATCAGATCTCATCACTATGTTAATTTAGGGGAAAATAAAAATAAATTATGTTCATTTATTATATCACACGAACATCAATGCTTCATATTTTCTTATTTTCTACCACACCACATCAGAAAGTAAACCCACAACCGAGAAAAAAATATGCCACAACATCATGGTATGGCCCTATCACTTGTGGATAATGATATGATGTTGAAATTCCTTATTCTTCCACTGATTCCACCATCCTATATGATAGATACTTATTTATAAAATTTAAATTTGAGGCTCTGTTATATGAAATTTTTTGAGGATAAATTTTGGCATTTACGATTTTTATTTTTAATGTTTCAAATGCATCTTGACACTCTTCATTATAATAAATTAGTTTAATATTATTTTTATTCAACAATTAATATATAGGTGCAGTAATCATGGCATGACCTATAATAATTTTTTATTATATCCTGTGTACCATAAAAATGTGCAGTCCTCTTTTTGTGTCTTTAATGGTGAAAAATTGACAATTATTATTGTCTATAAATGATCAATAATTAACCCTTCATTGAAAATTATGTGGCCTAATAATGCCTCAAATGGGATCAAGAATATGCTTTTTTAAAAATTTGACACTATATGTATCATCTATCATATTTTGAACATGAGTATTAGGTCTTAGATCTGTTCTTTTAATAATCCATATATAATCTTATCATGAAAGAATACTTGTAGAAGTCATGGATAAAATGTTGGTAGGCATTGATCATGATCCAACTAATATAGTTGGAAAATTATTTAAGATAAATAGATTGACTTTGTACATAAATAAACCCCAATATATGGTGAATGCCATCTTAGGCCTATCTTTTTTATCAATCTAAAAATTATGATATCCCAAAAATCTACTCGTAAAGGAATATGCCTCTCTTCCAAAAATATTTTCCAATAGTTCTTCAGTAAATGGTGTTGGAAATGAGTCATGAATGCTATATTTATTCAATAATATAAATAAATTAATATTTGTATTCTCACATATTTTTATTTTATACAAGCATCAAACTAATCCATTCAATGTCTTCTACTAGTTATATTATTCCCATGGCTAGCATTTTATCAATTTGTATTTTTACTATTATCTCCATGTTAGGATCTAATCGGTAAGGTCTTTTTTAGATTGGTTTTGTTTTCAATTTTAATTGATTGCTCATTTTTCTTAACTATAGTTTGAGGCCACAAATCTCTTTGAAATTCTTGGGGAAAATGTCTTCATATTATTTTAGTAGTTCTACCATTTTTAAGACTATTTTTTCTTCCCAATAATATACAATTTTAGTGAGTTGAGGATCTCATTCATGTGTTATATTTTCTTCTTGTATTTTTAATGGATGATAAAAATAAGTTATCTTGGATTCATTGGTTTCAACCAATTTTCATTCCCATTCTTTAGTCTTGTAGTTAATCTAATATTAAATATTTTTTTTTTTCTTTTTGAGGTTCTTATTTCTTAAGCTTATAACATCTCAGGGAATGGTCTCATATACTTCATCCAAAACCTTCATTTTATTTTGGATTTTTATTTTATATGTTGTTGTCTATTTTCCAAATCAGGATATGGCATATTTAATAGATAATATTTATAAATACTTAATTTTTCTTAGGGCATGACATACTCTGGGCCCTAGAAGGTAAATGTGCAATAAAACTACCTAATGAGTCAGTACCAAATTTGGATCACTTTGAATATTTCTTGGTGCATCTACCATGCTCAAAATATTTGTATGAGGATGCAATAAAAATGTTTTACCTAAATGTTTTGACCAGTCTCTCCAATGTTGCTCTAATATTTTTCACATTAGTTTATATGTTGTTGTGGACTTCCTTTACCTATATATTATTGGAGATCCTTAAACTTCAGTCCATATTGCATGTGTTTTGTATTAAGGAGTATTACTAAAGTATTCAAATTATTAATGTGTTCCTCATGTTTATCCCACCATCTCAAAACATTTATACTGAGTGTATCATCCAAGGCTTCCATTATATATTTTTCATTGGGAAATAGTTTCTCCAACTAGGCTAAGCATGCTCTTACATTGCAAGCACCTGATAATTTAGGTAAATTATTGTGTGATACTCACATTCATAATTGAAATAAATTATTTTCTTTTCTGAGTGTTCCATTATATTTTTACTTTTTATTATACCTAGATATAGTTCTTCCTTCTTTCTTGTCGGTTTTTTTTGCTTGCTTTTGTATCATTTATTTTAACTTCAACAACATCTTTGATTCTTTTTGTGAGTGATTTTATCACTATGTATTGCATTATTCTCTTTCCTAATGTTATAATGTATTTACTTGGTTTCTTGTTTTCATTACTTTCTTCCTTGTGTGTGAAATAAATTCCTATATTTTATGCTTTAATATTTCCTTCTTTTGTTGTATTGTGCCTTCGTGTTGTGGTATAAATTATTTAGCTTTGTTCAATGGAATATTATTTTTAATTCGTTCCATGGTAAAAATTATATTAATTTCTCCAAATTTTATTTTATTTTTTTGAGTCAAAGTTAATTTGATTTGTGGTATCTTTTTATTTGTTTTGTGGATGTCTTATTTAGTCAGCAATATTATGAATCATTAATCTTGATGTGGTATTTCTTATGATATATTCATCATCTATATAAGTATACATAGTATAATAAAAAATATTATTATTCATTTATTATTGAGTGATATGTATACCAGGTTTCATCTTCATCAGTTGACTAACAGATTTCTGCTTGTATGCTTGTTCTTTGGTTTGGGGGATTACTATGTTTTCATTCATTTTTAATTAGAGATAAAAATTTGAAAATTCTTGTTTACAGTGTCCCATGCAACTGAGATTAGATATTCTACTATATATTAGAATTGATTTCTTCATTCTCTAATTCTATTTATCTATCCTCATTAGGTTTGAAGTCCCTATCAAAGTGGGGTACTTTTTTGATAGCATAAATTCCATGAGCATCATCAAAGTATTCATCCTCATCCTTATTTTACCTACATATTTAATCCAAAATACATTAATACCTATTTATATTTGAATATAGTCCATGATTACATTTTATTCATGAGTGAATTCCTAATATTTGAAATTGAAAATGCTATTATAATTAACAAACTGTCTTAGTGCTAAAAGTACATAATATGATGATGTTTCATGTAAAAAATTCATTAATTCAAAGTCCATGATTTTAGTTATTCCCATTAGGTTCACCTTTATGCCTTTTACTACTGTAAGTAGTTTTGATTTCCCTAGTGGTTCCCATGTTTGTTGAGACAAAAATTTAACATTTGATCCCAAATACAATAATGATTTTATAAATTATCGAACATATACCTTAACATATAATCACACGGTTGAGTTATTCCATTATATTTTTGTACAAAAAACTTTATTCTTTTTATTTTTAGTAGTTTTAATCTTTGTATATAGTACGTGTTCTTGTTTATTCCAATATTTGTAGAGATGTTTAAGATTATCTAATAATTATTGTTCGTTGATAATTTTTGAAATTTTCTTTAATCTAATAATTTCTTATTCCTTTAAATATTTTCACTTTTCATCTTCCTCATTCTATGTTTTTCCATTCATGTTCTGACATTTGTTTACTATTTCTATCATGAAATTAGGGTTGGGATATTTTTCACCATCACTTGATACGTCCACCAATATTTCCCCTTTACATTCATTTTGGAGCTACTCTTTGTGATTACAACTTATCTCCCCTTATCCATGATGTTTTTGGTATTTGTTTTTAATTCCAAGCTTCTCTAAGTTCTTATTTTGATTTCATATTTCTTAATATTTTTACACCATTTGTATAAGTCTTTAGTTTTCATTTTTTGCTTTTATTCTTCCTTATTTCCTTATGGTACCTTTTTAAAATGTTGAGCCCATTTATTTTCATCATTTGTATCATATGTTATTTTCCACATGTTTTTAGTAATTGTGTGGCTTTTAGGAAAGTGTATACATTGTGTGTACCTTTGTCATGAAAGAAAGTGCATTTAATTTGGTATCATGTGGTAAATTATTATATAATGTGCTTGTTCTTCCCATATTTTGAACAAATAAAGAGACATATATCTTATCCACCTTGTCCTCATAGATGATTTCCCCCTTGTACCAATGATAGACGTTCCCTTGATCACCTTGGTGCTTACGACATTTTAACTAATAATAGTTTTCTTGATAACTGCCTTGGTAGCCCTTAATATATCCTAGTATATAGTTATTTCCTTGTTAACTTTTCTAGTATTTGAGTATATAAGGTATCCTCCTTTTCTATATCCTTCTTGATATTTATTGAAATTTTGTTCAAGATGGGTGTTATATTATGTGGTGTTATAGGTGGCTGATAGGGAGTATGTACATGTGGTGTAGTCCTTGGGTTTGTTGGAGGAGTTCATAATGTTTATTTTTATGTCATAATATCTCTTGTTATCATTTATTTGAGTTCATCTATCGTATCAACTCCAAGGTAGACTTGATTGTAATGTCCAAATGATCTCCACATCATGTAATATCTAAATTAGTTAGTGGCTGGGGAACATTTCACCAAAAGGCATATATTTTGATCATGTTGATCATAAAATATGAAAATTACACAGTATATTTTATCTTTTATGATGGGTTTTAGTGTTGTAGGCATCATCCCTATAATATTAGCTTGAGTTAATGTCACCCTTCTTATATTTTATCATACAAACATTCTAACTTGATAAGTCTTTCTCCACAACATATTATACACAAAAATTTGGGTTTTTTGTTGAATTTATTAGTGAACTAATTTTTGATTCATGATTTGTATTTCCTATCTAAATCTCAATTGGGATAACTCTTTTTCCAAGTTTTCAATATTTTTTTGTATAATTACATCCTTTTATCTCCTCCATATTTAAGCTTCTAGCTGATCTGTTATTTCTAAAGTTTTAGAAAATGTCTAAAATTAGTTCCCATCAGTGACTACCCTTAAATGTGGTAATAACCATGATGTAAACTATACAATTTTTTATTTATGTCAAAGGTTATATTAACTTTCTCACTAATTTAAATCTTTTATCAAAATCTTCCACTATTTATCTCTCCCTGAATTAATTCCCTCATTTTAATATACTTTTAGTATGGATATAAATATAGTAAAACTAGCTTTTTAATACATCATTGATGTCAACCTATTCTTTTCTATGGGTAGGACTAACTTTCATAGACCATTTCAGTTTATCATATTTTAATGTGCCTTCAAAATCAAATACGTGGACAACGCTATACGTAATGTTATGGATCCTCCAATATACATCTAATCCAAATAGCCATGCTTCAACATCTTTTTGTATCTTTTACAAAACTGGGTAAGTTAGTCTTGTGTGTAATTTTATCTTGTGTGGTACTTATCTTCCCACTTGATGGTTTAGTGGTAGTACTCTTCTATTTTTGAGTCTATTATCTCTTTCTCTCTTCACCTTTTCTTTATTTGGATGTATTGTTGTTTTCCTACCACTTTTTTTCTATCCTTATCTTGTGGAAAGTCTAGTTCAAAATATTTTTTTCCAATTATTTCTTCAAAATATATAAATACTGATTCTATTTACAGGTTCTTAAGTTTTTGTATTATATATTTATCCCCTAATTCCTCCCAATATGTATATCTTCTTTGGGTGGTGTCTCTTTAAAAATTTTAGGTAGCATAGGGGATGATAGTTGGTTCAAACGGTTCATCATATTCCTCCGTATTCTCTACTTCTCTTATTTCACTATCTTATTTTTCTAATCATGTATCCCAAGTATGTTTTCTAATTACTTACTCTGTTACATTTTAAACTGATTTCTCAAAATTTACCTCACGTTATCTATTACTACTTCCCTTCCCTTATATTATTTTTTTTTTTAATTTATTCTCACCATATTTTTCACTAGTTTTTATATTTTATATTTTCTCTATTTCTGCCAAACTAAATCGTCTTATATTTGGTAAAGATCCCCTTCAGCCTTCCGTTTCCAAAGATTATTCCTTGTGTATTTTATCTATCATTTTTATCATGTATTTTAATGATTTTTTTGTATGCATTTATATATTATAAAATGTATGTGTAGTGTATGCCTCTTACATCTATTTTTTTATATATTTCTAATCTTCCTTCCATTCCTAATATTATTTTTGGTGTTATCAAGGTCAATTCAAAATTCAAAATTATTTATTATTATTCTTCTCTAGTTTTTTCTTTAGGTTATACTTATCCTTCCTTTATTTCCATAGTATTTCCACTCGATTTTACATGTCTTCTTGTATTTAATATTCTCTTATCTCTTTATAACCTCTACTTCTCTGGTTTCTCCTCCCATTATTTATTTTCTTATAATAACCTCATTTGTTCTTATAATTTTCTCATTTTAATTAATTTTAATTCATCATTTCCTTATTAATATATTTAGTATTACTCTCTATTTTATTCTCTTCAATATTGTTTTCCTTCTATCTTCTACGCTTCTTTTATTCCTTACCTTTGGCTGTACTTTATCTAATCTCATCAAAATTCCTTCGTATCCTTGATTCCTAGTTTAATATCTTGTTAAATCTATAAATACATCCATTTTTTTAAAATTTTAAATTGTCATCCCTTTTTGGATCCCCATTTTATCTTTTATCATCTCCTAGGTGTTCGTCCCATACATAAATTGTTCACTGCTTATAATCAACCTGCCTTCAATAGCTAACATGCAAATCAGTGTTGGTACCTCTTCAATGAATTTTCCTTTTGATGTTTCCAAGATTTTTTAATTCATAATGTTAAAACTTATCCATCCATCTATCCCGAATGATATTATGAATGAGTTTAAAGTATTATTGAACTAATACTCTATTATTGAAGTCCAAGGAGTGTCTATTTATTCAGGTTTATGTAATTTTTCCTTCATCCATTAAATAGGGTTTATAATGTGTAATATTTAACATATTTATATCTATTAGTATTAAAATCAAGAGAAAATAGATTTTTTAAGGTTACCAAAAATTTCTCATTTGATGATCAATAAAATTCATCCTCAACATGTTCGACATTAGTTCTAATTATCTCCACTTCTTGGTGAATAAAATGGTATATCTTTATCTCCCACCATTGATAGATCTCTTTTAATGTTGGCTTCTGAAAATAGAGGGGGTAATTCTCCCTATACATAACTTATCTAAGACCTAGTCTTAGACACAACATGTTGACATCTACTCGATGCTAATTCACTAGTCAATAGTTCAGGCATCTCAAATTAATGATGACATCATAAGAGAAGCATTACCTCTATATTATTATAGAATACATCCTAATTTAATCTAATGTACATAACATTGACATTATATAGCAAATATAATGACACATACTTCAATTTTTTTTGTTCATAAGTATTGAATACAAGTGCATATATTAGTATATATTTTTATGTCAGAGTATATTTTTATCATTTTAATTTTAATATTAAATAAAATATTACATTCAAAAAATCAATAGACACATCTATTCACCATGATTGTCTCTCTTTGCTCTACAATGTGAGATGTCATGAAACACTAACTTATGCCATATTTTACCTTTATATTTAAACACTTCAATGAATAATCACACCAACAATCTTAGAATCATCTATCACACCATTCCACTAAAACAAGGTCACAAACCTTTTTTGGAGAGGTAGATATATAATAAACAAAATAATAGAATCCATTACATGTAAAGAGGTCAAAAATTTTCTTAATTCTATAATTATCATCCCTATTAAGCATTACACCTAGGAGTAAGATTTAGTGCATGAACATGATTAAAAAAGGATAGATAAGGCTATGTTATACTTTCAAAACCTGAATAAATTCTTAAACAAAGGAAACTATACCCTTCCCTCTTTAGATGAAGTTGAGTAGATGGTAGGTGGCTCTGAAATGGTGTCTTTCATATTAAAATTATAACCATGTTTTACTGGAAACATAAGATTATATGAAGACACATTTCACCATAAAATTAGGTACCTTCACTTGACAAAACAATTCTATCTAGCTTAATCAACGTAGGTGCAACATTTCAACATGCTGTGGATAGTGCTTCCTAGGGCTTATTAAGTATTCATATTGTTATTTTCATAGATTAAAATTTATTATTAAAAAACATAAGTCAAAACACATGCACCATTTAAGTAAAATACTCTAAATATGTAAGAAGTATGGTGTATCACTCAATCCATAAAAAAGTTTTTTTTTTTTTGGTCACCAAAGGTAAGCTATCAGGGAACACTATCAAGGAAGGTTTATTTATGTACCATGATATATCTAATGATATATTAAAAATGATGCTTTATATTAGTAAAAAATATAAAATATTTCAAGTCATTATTTGGAAAAATTAATTTTGTAAGTATTTTTTTCTAGTTTTGTTAAGATTGCTCAACCTATTAATGTTTTGTTGAAATATGATTCAAAATTGGATTGGAATACTAAATAAAATATCACATTCTAAAATATATATAATTCAAAAATGAAAGCCCCAGTCCTAATTAACCTATACTTTTTTTCTTTAGACAATATTATAGAATATGTGATAATACAATGGGTTCACTTAGATGAGCATCATATTGCATTCATGATAAAACAAATTGAAAGATGTAGAGCTCAAGTATTCCACATTGGACAATAAAATCTATGGTCAAGGTTATTAAAATTTCAAATACTACATATTTTGAAATAAAGTTCATGCCATAATATGTGATCTAGTAGTAAATATCATGCTTAGCCAAAATGATTTAGAGGAACACAGAATAAAGTGATTTGAAAATTAACAAAATAAGATATTGAAATCAAGCCAAGAAAAATGGTGAGATGCTAAGAACTAACACAATTCATTATATAAGTCAATCCATGTATCATTTCATGCAAATGAATCAAATGTAGATTGAACTAGACCAAGAGGAGTGGTATGCTTAAATTATCCAATTTTTTATATAGGAATTGTCTCCAATAATTGAATCAGACATAGAGAAGGGCTTTGGGAGTTATGGTAGCCTAATCTATAATCAATAAATGGGGTTGTTATCCCTATATATTTAAAATCATCTACATCATGTGTGTGAACAAAGAAGAGGCCCAAGAGATAATTAACACTTTTTACGAGATTTTAAGGAGTGGAAATCTTGCAAAATAATACAAAACCAAACAAAATTATATGGGTTAGATATTATTTACTCATGATTTTCAAATATGTTTACATTCATGTAGGAACCTACAATGAGTACCAAATATTTTTAAAATATAAATGAATGTATCAATGCCACTTCAACTAGTGATTGGGAATACACCATATACATAATGTGCACTTGATTTTGTTGGGGTGATCAATCCAAAGTCTATGATTAGCCAAAATTTATGATAATTTCCACATGTTATTTCACAAAGTGGAAAAATTAAATCAACATAAGGAATACCATAGCTCAGAAGGTAATCAAATTCATTAAATAAAACACCATCACTATGTTTGGCATGCCATTTTATATAGTTTTTTACAATAGACTTGCATTTTAGTTTTTATAATTCATTAAAATGGCATATGCTACTAAGATAACTATAGATTTCTCCCCTAATTACTATTTTCAAGGGAATGGTATGATAGATTCCACAAATAAAAATATCATAGATTCCATTAAAACATATTTGGGAACAAACCAAGGGAGTGGAATTCACTATAATATAATGTGTGGTGGCTAACCAAATAAGATACAATAAATCCCTAAGATAATATCCATTTTTTCTATTCTATGGATAAGATATTGTGTTCATGATCATAATTACATTGTCTACATAAAAATTCATGAGTATATGGAAAAATATGATCATACAAAGTCTAGATTGATTAACATTATTTATATGGAGGATGATCGATATAAAGATTTTTTGAATTCTATAAAATGCCTAGATAAGATTGCAAAAACCAAATAAATCAGAATCTCATAATTGGTCCTACTATGGGAAAATGATCATGAGAAAAGGAGATGACATGTGATTTTTGATACACTAAGTATTAACTCCTAATAAATATATTAACTGTTTAAGAATAATGTATTTATAACTATGGATATGTTAGGAAATTATGTGATTCTCTTGGAAAATGTATAGTTTCTAAAGCACTATTTCCCATCTACCCTATCTATTCCATGTTTGGGTTGAATGTGAGTTAACATCATAGTTATAGGGTAAGTAGATTATCATGATTTCATTTTTATTTATATATGAATTCATAATTTATTAGCTTAATTTTATATATTTTTTGCTTTCATAGTTTAGTTTCTATGTTTCCTTAGGTTAGTTTGCATATATTGTGTCCCTTACTTTTCTTGGGCTATTTTATTTTTGATTAGGTAGTATTTTATATTGACCTCAAGAAAGATACCCAAATGATAATTTATCATTTTTAGACCTTCATAGTGACCACGTTTCCTAACCATATCCATGTGAAGTCATCTATAAATTATGTTGTTGCATTTAACTTTTAAGGAACATATATCTTTGTACAATGATGAGACACTCTTAAAAATAAAGTGAACATTTTAGTACTCACAAAGGGTCACATATGATTTAATTATATTTTCATATAGGATTGAAAATTATTACAATAAAAATAACATGAATTAAAGAAAGGTATCTACTTTGAGAAGAACCATGTTGCACTTTATCAAAATATATTTTGCCTTGATGATATGAGAAGAAAATAAAATGATCACCTGTGAATGAAATTTATAACCATTATTATACCTAGGTTTTTAAATAAATTTAGATTAAGGGGTTAATCTAATTAATAAAAACTATAGATTAAAATAGAATATATACAATATACAATAATCACACAAACTTATTGCAACTTACTATTTTTAGAAATGTACAAAAAGGAGAAAATACTAAAAGATAAATGACTTAGCCAAATTCAGGTTTACATGATAATAAAAATGAAATTAAACTAATTATGTGAGACTTTTGTAAATCAAGAACAAGGATTTGTATTATCCTAAAATAAGGCCTCTTTGTTTGGACATAGATGGATTGTGTTATTTTTTTTAGGGTATGGATTTATACTTTAGGTTTTTTTACCTCTATGTAAATTTAGATAGATATGCTTTCACATGTATGTTATGTTCATCTATTCAGATTATTCACTTTGTTGTGGGAGCCATTGTGTGCCTTTTTATTCACTCAAAACCCTATCTCAATGAGAAGATGGAATAAATAATATTCAATAGGGGTGGTGGGCAAGGGTATGGGGCTATTTTTTGACATTAAAACCTCATGTGTTGAGTGTTGCCTACATACTAATTCTTAGAAGAGTGATTAAAATCCATTTACTTCTACCATGTTACAATGGTTTGTGTGAATTATTGGTGATTTCACATATGTTAGTGCAATCTTGGTGTGATTACATGTTTGAACATGTGATTTTTGACCTTTATATTGTATTCAAACCTAGCTCAAGTATTATTTAGCAAGAATATTAACTTTCCTCTTACTGTGTAGTTAGATATTCTAAAGATTACAATGATAAAGGCCTCTTAGTCATCTAGTGATCAAAATGGGTAGAAAATATGCAAGTTTATTTAGTGGACCTTTCAAAATTTATTTTAATTGGGATTCTAAGACATAAGGAATGACTCATTGGTATGAGTTTGAATTTTGAAAACTAGCCATTAATTGGTACAAGGATAAAAATGGTGTTTCTAGACACAACAAGATTTTTGGATTATCCTAAATAAATAGTTCCATCTAAAGAATAGAGACATCCAAAGTGGAAGCATGATTAAATAAATTAATGATTCTAGGATTTTTGGAATTATGAATAAGAACACATAGAATCAATTTTTCCTTAAGATATAGGGTCATACATATATAAGTATAGGAATAGTAGTTTGAAAACATAGAATTGATCATAAGTTTTGTGAATAAGGGATGGCCACATGTGCATTTTTTAGCATTAAATATTAATTTTAGTGTCTACATTTCACCCCCATTTTTTATATAAATTTATCAAATTAAAATTACTATAGTAAAAGGAATAGTGGTATACCTAAAAATGCCTATGAAGAGTGGTCTTGAATGTATATGATACAAAAATCAAAAGCTTTGGTTGAAAGATAATTCAAGAAACAAGAACAGAACAATTCAAATAATGCTATCTCTGAGAAGAGATGTCTTATTGATCAAATTTACAGAGCCAAACATATGCCTATCTCTGAGAAGAGATGTCTGATTTCTATTTCTGGTTACGTCCTAATTTATACAAGTTTTGAAGGTGGGAGGAGGATGTGGAAGGTCACCAATCCCGAGAGAGATTGAGTGGTTCAACTTCCATGATTTACAACAATACATAATTTGAGGAATTACTATTTTTAGACTTCACTACTAAAATTAAAATTTAGGGCACTTACATTAGGTTTTAAAGTGTCAAAATTTATCAAGTGGAGCTCCATACCATCTCACGACATTTCCCTCATTATTAGCTTTCCAACGGTTCAAACGGTGAGTCAATTAGAGCTATGGTGTATAAGTTATGGCTCCCAAAAGTTCCATCATCAATTGGCATGGACCCATCACATGAATTGTTGCCTGAATTATTGCCCAAATAATTCTTCCCTCCTTGAGAAGAAATGGTCCCCATTGCATCAATATTTGTCATCAAGTGTGGTAATTGTATTTTTATTTTATTCTCGATGCATACTTGAAATGGACTGTGCTTTATGGAACTGTGCAGGGCTCGATTGTTCACCATTTCCATTTGACCATCAGTCTGTGGATGGAAGGCCGTGAACTTCTTTAGCTTGGTATATATTTTCTTTTTTTGTTGTGTTGTTTATGTATTTAGGGTTGCAACATCGGCCCTTTTATATTCTTGTGGCTTGACCACCATGAGAATAAATTTCTTGGCACTAATCAGAGAGACAAATGTAGAAGGTGGTACCTTTGGTACCCTATAGCACCGTGTTCTAAGAGTGAGAGTGATCCTTCAAGTTCTTTATTCATAGATGACATGTTGATCATACATGAATGCTGACCAAAGAGTATATCACAAACATCTAGATTGACCACATCACATAAGACCTCATCTTGGAAAGGTTTTATTGTATATGAGAGAAGACATTGGTGGGTGACATAGAGCTTTCTCCCTGGACTCAACCATCTAATACTATATGGCTTTGGGTGAGGCTTCATGGATAGATTTAATATTTTCACAACATTAGTAGAGATTAAATTATTTTGACTTTCACTATCAAGAATGAAATGTAGAGGCTTACCTTTCACCCATAATTTAGAGTGAAACAACCTTTCCTTGTCATCTAGCCTCTCCTCATGGGTCTATGATGAAGAAACAATGGCTTTGGGCTCAACATCTATAATCTCTTATTCAACCTCTTCAACTGCAGGGTCTGTATGAGGTAGAGTGGTGGATGTTGAGGATTATGACTTAGAAAGTAGGGACATGATGGCTCAACATTCTTCTTTGGAGTGAGTTCTAGATTTGTGATAATCACACCACTTCCTAGTCTTTCCTTCCTTTTGCTTCCAATTTTGGCCTCGTATTTGACCTTCTTTGTCACTTTTTAATTTTGAAGGCTCACTCTTCGTATTCATTTTTCCATGCTTCTGTTCAATCTTCACTATGAACTTATACGCCTCACCAAGGGTTTCTAAATTGAAGAGTTCCATTTCTCCCTATATGTACCATTGTAGTCCACCATGATATTTGAGAACCTTTTGTTTCTCACTTTCTTGGATGCCTAATCTCACAGATAGAGAATGAAAAATGTTAGTGTAATCTTGAACAGACTATTCCTTACCTTGGTAAAGTTGTTGTCACTCCATATACAGATAGTCATATGCTCAAATTGGGTAGTATTCTTCCTTTAAAACTTTTTTGAAATCATCCCAAGTAGGTTCCACCTCAAGGCCAATATCGTCTACACTGAATCTCTTTTTGTATACTTCCCACCAATTTTTGACATGCAATGATGCTTTCAAAAGAGCAAAAGTGATCTTCTCTTTATTGGTGAATTTATTTACAAAAAAATAAGATGAAAATTGATCCAACCAATTTTATATTGCATCAGCATTGATTTTGCCTTCAAATGTAAAGATATCAAAATTCATTTGAACCTCAAAGGGTGTTGGGGCACTGAAAGGATGTGGGGGTATAGATGAGGAACCGAAATTTCCCATCACAATTTGTTGGAGAATTTGAGCAAAGTGTTTTAGCATCTACGCTTGCTACTATTGGAAGGATTCACTTACCATTTCCTTGAAAGGATCATATGTCTTGGTGTTATCTACCATTTGAAGTCATTTGGAATGAATAGGTGGATAGTCTGTTGGTTCTATTTTCCACCCAAGATTCCTATAATCTGACTTCATCCTCAGGATCATGCACTCTAAAGACAAACTGCTCTGATACCACTAATCCAAAACTTGAAAGATTTGGTTGAAATATAATTAAAGAAACAAGAATGACACAATTCAAATAATGTTATCTCTCAGAAGAGATGTCTTATTGATCAAATTTGTAGACCCAAACATATGCCTATCTCTGAAAAGAGATGTTTGATTTTCATTTTTGGTTACATCCTAATTTATACATGTTTTGAAGGTGGGAGGAGGATGTGGAAGGTCACCAATCTTGAGGGAGATTTAGTGGTTCAACTTCCGTGATTTACAACAATACAAAATTTGAGGAATTACTATTTTTAAAAACTTACTAGTTTTAGACTGCACTACTAAAATTGAAATTTAGGTAACTTACATTAGGTTTTCAAGGGTTAAACTTCATTGAGTTGAGCTCCATACCATCTCATGACATTCCCCTCATTATTATCCTTCCAACGGTTCAAATGGTGAGTCAATTGGAGCTACGGTGCAAAACTTATGGCTCCTGGAATTTTCGTCATCAATTGGGGTGGACCCATCACCTGAATTGTTGCTTAAATTATTGCCCAGATTAGTAGGTCACATGTTGAAATATGATTCATGAAAAAAAAAATGTAATTAAACATATATAAATTAGTCCTTACATAGGATAAAAATATGAAATTAAAAATAATAAACTTAATGATTAATTAATAAGGAATGCATACAACTTTTCATGTACATGAACCATTGTGTTTTTTGATATAAAAGTGACGGTGAGAGAGGGTGTATTCATTACATATTTATTTTTTGAAAGAGTTGGATTGGACTATGCATATCTTAATCCTCATCGGTAGGATAATGTTCTTAAAAATTCAATATGCATTTGAATTCATGATTACACAACTCAAGGTAGTAAAATAAATTGATATCCTTGTATGAATTCTAATAGAACATTTTAGTGAAAACATGGTGTAAAATTTTGAATCAACCACTAAAAATAGAATAAGATTCATTTTACTACAACATTTTTGATATAATTGGTTAAAAAATGCTATGAAAACTATATGAACTAAGCTTTGTGTATACAACATAGTTAATGACATGATTTTTTATTTCTTCTATAAAAATTAGTAAAAAACTAAACAAGAAAGTGATAACGTGTTCCACACATGACCCAAAATATAATATACATGTATATTAATTATAATAACTAAGTAATACCAACTAAATCTCTAAGTAAAAACCTATGTAATTTGTGGAACACATGTCATGCATGATGACCCTATTCTAAGAAAAAATATGTAATAATATGTGTATGGAATTGACACTATTTTGAGGTAGTCACTGAAAACTATTTTATAGATTGATTATGATTTTGAAAATTTTAGAAAATATTATTTTTTAATTTTGGGATGAAATTTCACTAATTTGGCCAATCCCATCATTCACCATTGTCCTTAAGGTGCAATACCATCTTAATATACTTTTTGAGTAAAAATAGAGTATACATTTTCATCAACTAAGAAAATACTCTTATTTTATGTTTATGAAATGGACTATTTTTGCTAGTCATTAAGATAAGACAATATGTATTACCCCTCTTTTGAGGCAACTTTTGAATCCTACACAATAAATTAACTCAAAATAAAAGTTATGGAAATGATATTATAGGGAGATTGAAATTTAGATTAATAATGATAATATTGGAAATCATGGCATCATAGTTATAATATGAGAAATACAATAATTTATGATACATGTAAAGCCAAGCATATGAACTGTCATGCCTAGATAGATGTTAGGAATGAGGCATATAGTGAACATTGATCATATATTGAATGCATGAAAATGATTAAAAAAAAAAAAAATACTTGGAGAAGATGTATGATATCTATCATGGTATAAAAAAATTAGGGGGATGCATGATATTCAACATAGAATTAAAAAACTAAGTAAAACATAGCAAGAAAGAGTCTTGGTCATGACACACTCATAAAGATCACACAGAGTACACAAGAATGCCAAGGGGCCACATATAAGGGACATGTATTAATTTCAATCACATGTATAAACACACACATAAGGCTTATAACCAAAATCAAGGAGATGTTTGAATGTTCATAATCCAGAGAAGCTCAATACACATAAAACATGAAACAAAGAATAAAACATGCATGAATAAATGAAATTAATCTACATAAGCATTTTTTAACACCATCATATATAATATGTTAGGTATCTAGTAAGATATTAATATTATAGTAAGTGATTAAATAACTAAATATTTTCATAATGTATTGTAATATATTAAAAAGAATAGGGAAGTCAAAGAGCGATAAAAAACTATGTAAATGATTTCATGAGTGAACTTGTTGTGATGCAAAAAAATTGTAAAAATTCTATGACTATTTTCAATCTAAAAAATTGGATCTTGTATTCATTGGGACAAGGCCACTAAAATGGGATAATTTTATAGTGTTTGAGTATCAAGACCGATGTGGTTTTTTATGTCTTAAGTTTTTAGGCATGTGATAATATCATCACCTACAATTACATCTAAAATTTACACCTATATTTTCTATAACTCAATCCAGTACATTGGTGTGGCATATTTGATACAAAACTAGTTATAGAGAAGTATTACATACACTGAAACATAAACCAATTGATGTAAATTAACTACACATCATGCATAAGTAAATATTTTTTTATTTTTTAAAATATTATATTTCTTTGTATTTTTAGAATAATAGTATGACAAGCAAAGAATCTATATACTAGGAATTATTTTACTATAAGACAAAGAGCTCATGAAGGGGGTGACTTTATTTATGTATTATATCATATGTGTTGTAACCCTTAATTACATTTTCATATTCATCCTTCATATTAGTCATGTCATTCCAATCATATTTTGTATAATCATTATCATGCTCATAATCATCTTATTGATCCTAAAATTATGACTGACAATCTAGTCTTCTTTTGCATTTGTATATGTATAACCAACATCCCCATACATGCTAATAAATTTTTTATTTCTTTTTATTTTTTATATGTGTTGTATAATGGTACCTTTACTATTATGTCATTATATGTTTTTACTTAAATATTAGTTGAAAATATTTTTTCCTTTTTTAGTTATTTTTCTAAAGATTCATCTTCTCTTGAAACTATTATCATTACACTTTCCTTATAAAATTTGACATGGTTATTAAAATTTTCCAATGTGGTACCCATTTATCTTATCCATCATATTCATAAATTTGCATTATATTTGGGAAAATTAAGACATTCATTAAACACCACTAAACATGTTTTTGGAGTCAATGTGAAATGTAGCTCAATGGATACAATAGATGATTTAGATGAAATAGAGTTAATCAAATTTTCTTTATCATATCCAATAATTTTGAAGGGTGTCATGTTAAAAACATTCATTTCAATAGTAGTATCAATCACAGTAGTGGTACATTACTTATCATCTATTAGAGCTTAAGAATGAAAGGATGTAGAAATGATGAATTCCTTTTAGTTGTCTCCTTTGAGATCACACTTGAAACATTATATTTTATATGGATATCTTAATTTGTAACATCTTTTATTACAAACTCTGTCTTAAAGATACTTTCTTGCTTAGGGTGCACCTGTTGTAATAACTCCTTTTTTAGTAACTTGCCCTGATGTAGCTTTTGTAACCTTTCATGTTCTAATTTTTATGTTTAAAATTATTCTTTCTTAATTTGATAATCTAATAACTTTTATTTTTACAATTTTTCCTTTTGTAATATTTATTGCTCTATGTTTTCTTTTTGAATCTTTTCTTTCTCTAATTTTTCCACTTGAATATTGTCTTGCTCTAAATTGTCCTTTTGTATATGTACTTGATATTTTTTTCTTTCTAAAATTTTGCTTTAAAAATGTAATCATAAAGTGAGTGGGTTGTTTGATTGATGTACATATTATAGGATAACCACCATCAATTACCTTTCATGTTTTATCCTTAAAAACCAAACAAATATCTATATGATGCGCATACATTTTATGATAATAAAAATAGTATCTTGATCTCTTTAGAAGATGTATAGGAGGTAGTTTGATAAAAAAAGTCAAATAAGTTTTCCTAGAAACTAACATAAATTATTATTAGTGTTTTATTTATTTTCTGATTAAATAGTTGTAGATGTATTTTTTGTAGCTTCTAATTGTGATATGAAGTCTTGTTAGGTATAAAATTACTAGAGTGATACAAATGCATGATTAACACTGGCATATTTTAGATTCTTTGCATATGTGATCTAATTTTTTCATGATGTGATATTTGAAATGAAATATTGATTGGTATTTTTCAATTATTCTATCGATTTGCTCATAGTGATGATTTGATATTGAATGGATTCATAATCACAAAACCTATAAATTTTTGATTGAATATGCATACAAACACTATGAAGAGGAGATGTGGTAGGTGGAGGGTATTGAGAAAGGACATATTCATTACCTTAATTTATCTCTATAGGATGGATCATATTTCCTCTTGGGATGGTGATAACATGGAATTGGTTACAAGGAAAATAGTTATCACCATCTTGTGGGATAGGAGAAGGAAGATATTTATTTGAGCTATTTTAAATTTTTCAAATACTAAAATGATAACAAGAGGATAGGAACAAGCTAACACTAGAAAATATTCCATCATAATAAGGAGAATAAAAAATTTATTTAAAACCCTATGAAAAATAATGTATAAAACTTTACGAAAACTAGGGCTTACAATATTCAATAAATAAAGTGGGCTCACCAAAATGCTGTATCTAAATTTGGATTAAAGGGTTAATCTAATTAATATAAATTGATAAGTAGCTGAGAATATATAAGATATACAATAATCACACATAAAATGATTGTAAATTACTATTTTTAGAAATATACTAAAAGGAGAAAGTACTAAAGGATAAATGACTTAGTGGAACTCAAGTGTGTAAAGACTGCAAGAGTGACTTAAAATGACTATGTTATTTGTGTGAGATTATTATGAATTAGGAATAGGGCTCTACATTATCATAGGACATGGTATCATTGTTTGGACTTCATCAGCTTGTGTTATTAGCTTTAGGGTACATATTTTTTATTTAGGTTATTTGACCTTTGTGTAAATTCTTATAAATGTGCCTTTACCTATAGGTCCTTTATGTCTATTTTGATGTATTTTCTTCACTAACGGAGCCGTTGTGTGCCTTCTTCACTCAAAACCCTATTTCAATGGTAAGAATGAATA
This sequence comes from Torreya grandis, assembly GCA_037957365.1. Taxonomy (NCBI): domain Eukaryota; kingdom Viridiplantae; phylum Streptophyta; class Pinopsida; order Cupressales; family Taxaceae; genus Torreya; species Torreya grandis. The sequence goes on along the minus strand of JARHVA010002808.1, from coordinate 1,208,775 downwards.
AATATTATAAAATGTGTGAAATGAACAAGGGATTTAGGATTTTCTTGACCTCAACACCACTTTTTTTGAATATTTCCTACATACTAATAATCTAAAGAGGAATAAAAAACCATGTAGTTATCCCATGCTACAATGGTCTGTGTACAATATTAGTGAAATGATCTATGTTGGTGAAATCATGGAGTAATTATCTGATTGAACAAGTGATTTGTGTCTTTATTTTTGTATTTAAGCCTAGCTCTAGGATACTTTTGCTATAAAGACTCAAAATTGTGAAGCCTAGTAACTTTCTTTTGAATGTTCAATTATATATTATGGGTAATCAACTGATCAAAATGTAGAAAATGTGCCTATATATTGGACCTTTTGAGGTTTCCTATAATTGGGAGTGTGAGACATACATAATGAGCCAGTTGGATTAATTTGAATTTGATCAACTATCCATTAATTGGAAGGAGGACAAAATCAACAGTTTTATGAAGGACCAACCTATGCAATTATCTTGAAGAGATGGTTTCATATGAAGAATAGAGGCAACCAAATTAGACATATTAATATATCAATAAATGATTCTAGAATACATGGAATGATGAATAAAAAAGCTTATAATCATATTTTCCTTAAGATACAGGTCATCTATGTAGAACTAGAGGAATAATGGTTTGAAAACATGTAATTGAGCTTAGGTTGAGTAGGTATAAGGGATGGTCACAAAAGCGTTGTTTTAGAATGAAATGTTAATTTGAGTGTCTACACCTAAATAATATGGTTCAAAACTCATCCATATTTTATTTTTATATTTTTAAAGGAAAAATAAAAGCGTTCAATGAAAATTCAATGTTTTCTTCTTAAAGGTGATTAGAGAAATCTCCACAAAATTTATAGACACCTAGATAGCAATGGAATAGGCCCTAAAATGGACCCAAAGGTGTATATTTCGAGGACATAAATGCCTAGATAGAAATATAAAAATATCCAAATATTTCCATAATGCCATCTTATATCTAATAAAAAGGAAATATAATATTCTTTTTAAAGTTTTGATTAATGATTTGTCTAACTCCATATCAAAATACTTATGGTAAAATAAATTTATCACCTTCATACACTTTAGATCTTCAAGATGTAATAGACTTAGAGATTTAAATTTAAGTTTAAGTCTATGTGAAACTATATAATTATATGCATAATTGTTTCATCTCTATACTAAAATAAAACTAAAACATTTAAATTTTCAAACACCAAATAATGTTTTCACCAATAATTACTTTTTTTATAACTAATTCACACCTCTCTTCAAATAAAGATCCTCTTGTTTAAATTTTGAATTGTAAAAACTTTATTTTCATAATTTTTTTTTTTTTTTTTTAAAAAAACAAAATTTAAGATTCAATTTAATTGGCCATATAAATTTATATTTCGAATTATTTATGGTCATATTTTATAGACATCAAAGCTTTAACATTTTATAAACTTGTGGACCTTTTTTTACATTCACCTAAGTCTTAAGCGGTCCCACGACTCCTTTGAAAATGATGAAATATAAAATCCATTACGCCCTTTTAATTATAACTTAGGCCCTTTTAATATTATTTAAAGTTCAAACCCGAAGTTTTACCCATTGGAATTTATAATCCAATGAGCCCCTGCAGCCCCATAAGCGTCATTTTATTTAAACAACCACCGTAGGACGTGGAGATGATGCGATGTGTCCCTTCCTCCACCTCTCGAGGATCTTGTGAACTATATGCCCTCATGCCTTACAAATGTGTGGCGCATGCCTTTGAATTTGACCACGCGAATAATGTTTTGAAACCTTGATTATTTTTTTAATAGAATTCATGTAGTCATTGTGTTTCTATGTGAAGGTTTTGAAAGGCCATGAACCCATGAAGTTATGTTGGATTTTATAATCTAACTAGGCCATGAAGTCTCTATATGCCATAGTGAAGGTTGAGAAGTATCTCATTGACCCATGTTTCTAATTAAGGATTGCAACGTGCCCGTTTTGAATGGTCTTATTTTATATGGAGTGAGTTGCTTTATTTCTAAAATGTGATTAAAAAAGGTAACATGTATTGATTTTTGAGTCAACTAAAATAAGATTGGGCACTAGTTAGTTTTTTTATTTTATATTTGATCAAATTTTATGTAAATATAATTTTAATAATAATTTAAACTCTAACATATAATAACAATTTTTTTATTAAAATCATGTGAGATATTTTATTTAGTTTGAGTGGTTAAAATATATAAAAGAATGGTCTTCTTTATGTAAGGAGTCAATACCAATTTCAAATCTCATAAATCATTCAACAAACTTTTATTTTTTCAACTTCTTTCTTAAGACTCTCTCACAATATATTTTAGCTACTTAGCTACATTTATTTATATGAGTTACAACTCATTCATTTTTTTTTCTATTACACTATTTACTCGTCCCTTGTGAATACTAACATAATTTTTTCTAACATCCCCCCTCTCTTAATGTGACTAAATGGAAAACATTATCTTGTACTGAAATGTGTTGCCTCTACAAACTCATGATTTGAATGGTTTTACAAGTGATTGACCAAAAACTAAAATATGATGGTTTTAACCAAGACTAACTAACAACCTCAAATTAAATAAGATGATTTTGACCAAGATTGACCAACAACCTCAAATCAAACAAATGATTTTACATGTAGCTAAGCGACAACCATACTACTAAATGATGGTTTTCCGACTAAGTTACCAACAAATATACTACCAAATGATGATGGAGTACTTTATCAGTTCTCATCACTATCTTACTTTAAGCGAAAATATAAATAAGTTATATTCACTTATTATATCAAATGAGCATCAATGCTTCATCTATTCTTATTTTCTATCACACCACATTGAAAAGTAAACACACAAATAAGAAAAAAAAAATGCCACAATATCATTGCATGGCCCTGTTGCTTATCATTGATGAGACGACGTTGAAAATATTCATTATTTTATTGACTCCATCCTTCTGTAAGTTAACCACTTATTTAGAGAATTTAGCTTTGAAATTTAACCATATGATATTTTTGGAAAACAAATCCTCCCATAATTTAAATACACCTATCAAACATCAAATTTCACCAAAAATCTATCTCTCTCTCTCTCTCTCTCTCTCTCTCTCTCTCTCTCTCTCTCTCTCTCTCTCTCTCTCTCTCTCTCTCTCTCTCTCTCTCTCTCTCTCTCTAAATTATACATTAAAAACCCATCATACTTGTAAAATGAAAAAGCTATACAAACATATGACTATACATTATACATTAAAAACCCAACGTACTTGTAGAATGAAAAAGCTATACAAACATATGACTATTTTTGCCAATCAACATACAATGTTTTCACTTGACAAAATGACATAATGAACCTTCCATAATTTATATTGAAACCGATATATATATTATACTATTGACAAATATAATTATGAAACTGATATATATATATATATATATATATATATATATATATATATATATATATATATATATATATATATATATATATATATATATATATATATATATCGGTTTCATAATTATATTTGTCAATAGTATTATATATATATATATATATATATATATATATATATATATATATATATATATATATATATTAAGCACTTCAATATAAAACATGACCTATGCCTATCAAAATATAATAGATACATTAAAAGCATGGATATGGTAGAAAGCACTATGAGTGTTGAGACGGATTTCAATGGTGTGCATGGTCCTATTGCTTATCATTGATGAGACGACGTTGAAAATATTCATTATTTTATTGACTCCATCCTTCTGTAAGTTAACCACTTATTTAGATAATTTAGCTTTGAAATTTAACCATATGATATTTTTGGAAAATAAATCCTCCCATAATTTAAATACACCTATCAAACATCAAATTTCACCAAAAATCTCTCTCTCTCTCTCTCTCTCTCTCTCTCTCTCAAAAAATTATACATTAAAAATCCATCATACTTGTAAAATGAAAAAGCTATACAAACATATGACTATACATTATACATTAAAAACCCAACGTACTTGTAGAATGAAAAAGCTATACAAACATATGACTATTTTTACCAATCAACATACAATATTTTCACTTGACAAAATGACATAATGAACCTTCCATAATTTATATTGAAACCGATATATATATTATACTATTGACAAATATTAAGCACTTCAATATAAATAATGACCTATGCCTATCAAAATATAAATAGATACATTAAAAGCATGGATATGGTGGAAAGCACTATGAGCGTTGAGACGGATTTCAATGGTGTGCACGTAGATTAGACAGAAGACTATATTGAAAAACATCCAATCATACCATGTGAGTGCCAAATGAGGCATACCGTGGATAATGATTACGTGGAAGTCAGCATACATTGATAGCAAACAATGACGCTAATGCATTTGAATACATACGTTGACAAGGTAGAATACATATGCGTTCTAAGAGATGGTAAAACTATGTTTGCAGACCTGCACAGGCTTGAATAAAATAGGCAGAAATAGACTTCCACGTGAAGACGTCGGATCTGAGTTTAATGCCCCAAGTAGAACGTGCCAGGTATAACGTCCAATAGATTCTTAGAATACTGGTAGATCTGAATCTAGGTAGAGGCATGTATACGTCGGAGGCCTTGCGCAACAGTCCAACTTAGCACACATTTAGTGCAACGAACACGAATCTGAAAAGAAATTAACCATACATATACCATGACGTGCTATAGATAAATTCGTTGCAAGATGGATAGGATCTGCGTAGCTTTCCTCTGCAAGGATGAATACATGGATATTTACAGTCTTTTCGATCGAATCATGAGACGTATGGCGAGCTGAACGGAACTGTCAATGTAGAACGGAAGTGTGCAGAGTACGATGGTGGGACTGTGCATATCCAGTAGCTGTCATAGAAATTTGTAAGATCGGAATGTTGTATGTTGCACTGAGACGTCGAATGATCAATCAGAAAACAAACACTGGCATATGGCACGCACAGAAAGACAGGATTACACTCGCAGGGAAAAGTCCAGACTTGTCAGGGTGACAATCCTCATATAGCAGTCAATCACATTTACTTTCCACACGGCTATTAAAATTCACAAACATGACTAAGATAAAGCTATTTTGCTTGCAAAGGACTCTCATATCTAATGACCAACCTGCTCTGATACCAAATTTTACATTTGATAAGAGTTTATGTAAATAGCTTAAATTCTAACACATTAAAATGTTCTTTTATTAATTTCATGTGGGATGTTTTATTTAGTTTGAATGGTTGCAATATATAAATGGATGATCTTTTTCATATAAAGAGTCGACACCAATCTCAATTCCCATAAATTATTCAACAAATTTTTATTCTTTTAATTTCTTACTTAAGACTTTCTCACAAGATAATTTTTATTCTTTTAATTTCTTACTTAAGACTTTCTCACAAGATATTTTAGTCACCTCTATCTATATAAGTTACAACTCACTCAATTATTTATTTATTTCTAACTATTATATTATTCACCCATATAAATACTAACACAAATTTTCTTTAACATAACCACATTTTATTCTTCAGGAAAAAGGCAGACCCATGTGTGATATGCATTGTATTTTAGGATCCAATGGGTCTGTGAGAATATTAGAAGACCAAAAACAACCCCATGGAGAATAGGCTCCATTGAAGCAAATAAATGGTAGGTGGAGACATCATAATAAGATCATGTCATGTGTCCTAAGAAGAACTGCCGCATGTCACTTTGAGTGAGATATGGTCACAAAAACCAAAGGCCCAAAGGTGGACCCTTAGAGGGGATAAAATTGAGATAAAATGAGGCCATGGGTCTATAAACCTCACCCAAGGCGAAATAAACCCCATGGATTACATGCCTCAAGATAATTGATGCTCTATTACATGTCACACCATGATTGGTCATGATAAATAAAAGTGAAGGAATTGCGACCACATTTCAAATTAGACATCATATAATCTAATGTGGCCACACATCATAAAAGAAAACAAGAAGTAAATGTGAAAATATTTTTTTGCCAATGCTTCTGCAACAAAGTTACAATTATTCAAGTGCCTATGTCATTCAGTTCCCATAAAATTTCATCCAAAATAAATCCATAGTATCGAAAAATGGAATATCAGGCTGTTTGATTCATAATTAAGAAGCGATAGTGGCTAAATTAGAATTTAAAGAGGCATGGTGCATTTATATCGATGCAACAATCCAATAAATCAAGATGTAAGGCTAACATGACTTACATTGATTGTAAGCGATTTTTACAAACATTTGAAATGTGAAGTTAGTGAAATTTAAAATTGGAATTTCGGTCCATCTCAATCCAATATAAATACCTTGTTGTGAACTTCTATAAAGTTAGAATGTTCTGGAATAAAATTTGCAAGCCAAATATCCATGTGTTTTCCTATTTTTTATTTCCTCTTTCTTAGTCGGGTTATTTCCATTTGCTTCACCCCTAGTTTTTTAATTTCATACTTTATGTTTTATTTATTTGAGGCTTCTATTTTGTGATATTTTTATGTTTTGTTTTGAATTGATTAGTTTGGGATTGTGTTATTTTAACTATTTTACAAGCAAATTGTGACAAAAATAATTTTTTTGTGGGGAGATGAGTTGTGAATATTTCTTGCAAGTACAACGATTATGAAATTTATTTGTGGATTTTGTTCATAAATAATTTCTTGGAATCTTGTTTTGTTTTTTTAAATTTAGGTTAATATTAGATTTGGCACGTATTAGTTATAAACCAACAAGATTAAGTTAATGTTTAACTTACCTAAGAAACACTATGCAATGACCTGAATTTCTTTTTCTACTCTACTTATCCTTCTTTTATTATCATTATTTATCAAAATCATATCGTTATATAGTAGAGTTAAAACAATTTTGAATATACATTTTATTGTTCTATAACTTCTATGTGGTCTTTTGTAGATAAAATTTTGGTAAGTGAAGAGAAAATAGATCTCATAAACTAAAAATGAGAGAAACAATACTAACATAATCCTTAAGCTAAAAAAATATGAAAAATGACATACGCATAATATTGCATAGTACACATATTTTAACATGGAAAAACTATTTCAGGTAAAAATATAATAGGTTAACTTATGTATTATTTACTATATAGTAATTCACTACCAATATTTACTTTTCCCCTAATGTATACATGTAAGTATATATAAACACATAAATAGTTAATTGTCAAGCAGTACTGTATTACCATGGATACCAAAATCATGGGATATATAAAACATGGGATAAAACCACCAAAATATATATCAATATGGTTCCAAAAAAATTGGAGCATTTACTCGAACCCCACTTGGGGATACCCACCCCTAGACCCCTCGATTGGTTTAGGGCTTCTGCTAGCACATGATCAATAGTAAGACCAATTATGGCTATAAAATCTATTATATTGTAAATCATGTAAAATATACAATAGATTTCCAATAATATCCCACTTTTTAAATAATTTTCAAGCGGACCACAAGGCCGTACCTTTAGAGGCTAAGGGAAGCTATGTCCATTGATTTCTATATCAATAAAATCTATCAATAGTTGAAGCCTTTTTCAATTAATCAACAATGTTTCCCCCTATGTCTAACTTCTCAAACAATATCTTATTTTCTTTCAACATTTCCCTAAAAAAATGGTATTGCATATCAATTATTTTCAATCTAAAGTGATAGTCACGGTTGTTTTCTAAAATTTTACACTTTTAAAGTCACAATATATCCTTACATCATTTTAGAAAGAAAAAAAAAGGAAAATTAAGTTTTGAATCCATACCGATTCCTTGGTTGCCTCAAAAGTTTCCATTTGCTTCACCTCTATAGTGGATATCATAACACTAACCTGTCATTTTCTTATCCAACTTAGAGCTCCAACAAGTAAGTTAAACACATACTCACTAGAAGATCTTTGGTGATCAAGATATAAAACCTAGTTTGTATGCATAAAAACATGGAGTTTTAATGTTCTTAATTTACGAGGAATACCCTTATAATAGATTGGATAGTTATACATATCACGTGAATACCTAAATATCCTCTTTACTGAATTCCAATATTTCTTTCCTAGATTTAACATAAATCTAATCACTAATATAACTGCATGAGTAATGTTAGGTCTGGTAGAAGCCATTTTATACATCAAACTACCAAAAACAATAGTAAAGAGACTAGAGACATGTGCTTAATTTATTCTTTTGTTTAGGATAATTTTCAATAGATAACTTTTAACCAACAAGAGAGCGAGTATTGGAAGGTTTAATTCCATACATTTTAAACCTTTAAAAAATCATTTCAATGTACTTAATTTGATTTAACATTCTCTTGTTTAATCAATCTCTTTTTTATTTCTAGACCAAAACTATATTTTCCAGCACCAAGATCCTTCAAATCAAATTGAGATGATAATTGAGACTTAACCTAGATATTTATTTTTTTAATATTACAAGTTAACAATACATGATCTACATACAATAATGTGATAGTAAAATTTTCACCTTCTTTTTCAAAAAAAATACAAGGATCATATTTGCTTCTTCCAAGCACCATTCATAACACATACTTGAAAAAAAAAATTTGGCCTCCACATTTTTGGTGATTCGTCCTTTCTCTATATCATAAATATTTTTGGATGTGTCATGTATATTTAATCCTCAATATCACCATGTATTAAAGTTTCTTTTACATCCA
>JARHVA010002808.1:1192500-1197500 GCA_037957365.1 Torreya grandis | reverse complement strand
ATGTGCATAATGTCAGGGAGTGTTTTAACCCTTCCATATTTAAAATTCAACTTGAACCTCCCTTATAATATGATTTTATATGTCAATTTTTATTCTAATAAGACATAACCTCCTTTTATATTTTCATATTCATATAACCAATCCCTACGAGGGGTCATATTGAAAGAGGCACCTTAATCAATCAACCAATGATAAATTTTAGTGGCCAGCATAAAAAGTAACTTGGGTTTTTTTGGTGAATCTCTAAGTATGTGTTTTGAAATTGTAGTGAAATCTAATAGGTGATGTTTAGTGAGAAGATGAATGGACATCTAAATCATAATAAAGCATAGAATCCAGATGGGCATGTGACTTTATAGAAAACCCATAGATGCATTATGCCGCATTTTTCTGTGGACCACACCTTTTCACCACTGAATATCAAAGTTGATGGTGAATGATATAAATAATAATAAACAATAGCTATGTTGTCATATTATAGAAATTCTATCAAATAATAGCAAGGTTATGATTTGATATTAATATTGTTGAATGATAGCAATGTTATCATTGGACAGGAATATTTCTAAATGATTGTAATGATATCATTTGATAGTAATACTATTGAATGGTATCAATTCTATCATTTCATATTAATGATACCAAATGACAAAAATTTTATCACTTTGTAGCAACGTTTTCATTCAACAACATTAATATCAAATGATAGAGATTACTATTAAACAACAACATTACCATCATTAAATAGCATTTTTTTGTTTGGTAGTGTTACACCATTTATAATCATTAATATATAGAGATAACATTGATATCATTATGCAACATAATTATCATTTGATAGCATTGCTATCATTTGACAACTTTGGTGTCACTTAGTAACATGCTATCATTTGATACCATCACCTAACACTTCATTCATCCCTTTCCTAATACTTAAAGTTGTCATTATGAATATATGGGTAGACATTTGTTTACATATAATGGTGAATAAGTTCATATTAAATTTTGATGGAATGGTGAACTATATTTATATGTATAGAATTTATTTTAAATAGTAGGTGACATAACCTATAAAATTAAGTTACACCCAAATAATTTAGGCAAATCCAGATTGTACACCACCCCTTAGAAATAGATAAATGTCAATTTTAAAACTAAAATATTTGTGAATTAACAAATAATAACCACTAAATTTAACCTTGAATCAACCATGCATTATCACATGCATGCGAGATTGAAGTTTCAAAGATTAAATCCCTCAAGTATTCATATAGGATTTTATTCTACATATTTAGAATCTTCATATGGTTTATCAATTAAAAAAATATTTTTAGTATTTATTTAAATTCCATATTTTACCATAGTTCTCACATTTCCTCATCTTTTATTGTAGTCTTATATTTACCTCTAGACTTTGACAGCCCTGATTTTATTTTAGTTCTTTCTTATGAAAGACATTAAAAATAATTCATACATTGTTTGATAATCATTAGCATATTTTTACCTCATTTCTTATAATAATAAGGCTACCACTATGTATTAAATTTTTAATGTCGATGCAGTGGTAGTTATTATGTAACTAAATTATCCTAAAAATAGGGAAAGACCAAATCAAAGTAATACACTTTTCTTCTTGATCCATTTTAAATTTAATAGAAAAATAAAAAATTACCATACTATTTAAATCATTTATATGTTTAACTACATATTCACTATCATTTATTGTCAATGAATATAATTTTTTTGGAGAAACAACTTGTTCACTAGAGACTTTATCTGATACAAAGTCCCCAACTTCCTTCACAAATATTTAGAATTTTTATCCATTGATACATTCAACAAAATTGAATTTGATAGTCACAATATTATTGAACTCTTTACCTCATTATAGATATTTTTTGAATCTTATAAATTCATACCCACATGTTATAAAAATTATATAATAAACCATTTATCTCTACCCACAATAAGATATTCCATCTTGAGCTTCCAAAAATCAAAATTTCAACAATTTAATTTTTTAGTCTCTATTCCTATGTTTCCCATCATTATCCTTTACTAAAAATAAAATATCACATGCAAATCTCCCACTAAAATAATAATTTATCATAGGTTAAATAAAACCTAACTCTAAAGGCACCCAATATAAAATTTGGTGACTATTCTAGAATCTTCTTTCAGTTTATTTCCTACCTACTATAGATCTATAATCATGTCAACATCCGAACATCCTAAGTGCATTATTTATTTTCCATTTCCATATCTATCATGTATGCACTTACCATTTTTATCCTGTCTCAGCTTCAAGAATTGAATATTTGCTATATCTATGTTTAGCATTAAACTAGCCTAATATCAAGATAGTTTATCACCCTTGTACCCTACACTATTTCTATCCCATTTCAAATTAGATTCCTTAATCTATTTTTTTAGGGATAAACACACTATTGTGTAGACACAAGCCAACACATAGGGGAGAAATAAATATCGCTGAGGGCCTCTATTGAGTAGTGGATATGTAAGTATTACTCACTAACAAGTGGGTCATTAAGGTAAGATTGAATTTTTTATCCCACTAACCCATATTTGTAAATGTAACTTAATATAAGGTGAATAACTAGGGTTTGATAGATATTCTGATATTGAGACCTATGCACATGATCTAAACAAATAATTTGAATGGTGACAAAAAATAATAAAGACCTAGGTGGAATTTTTAGTCAATATTAAATACTTCATATAAGACAAATGAATTGAAACACATATAATAGCATCAATGCAAGTGTCTAAGGTTGATGCATGATTCTATCCTTATAAAAATATAATATTTAAAATCTTATAACTAGATCAGAATCTTCATAAAATTTATCTATACACTGGCATTGATTAGATTTGTTTATGCATTAGTGTATAAGTTAAGTATAATTTATCCTTCATGTTTTTATTATCATAATATTGAATTTTGTACTTTTCATATTTGACATTTGTTTATATTCAGTATTTCTTATCAAAATATAATTAGAATATAAATTCATTAATTAGCATGACTTTAATAGTACCTTATTCCTTGATTATTTAGGCTAATGTTTCCATTAAATCTTATTTACAGAAAGGGTTCAACATTTGGTTAAACTAACCTTTAATTATTTTTCATGAAAATCTTAGATTGTACCATGATTTTTAGCTTCTTATGGCTTTTTATTATTTTATTTATTCATACTGGTTCCATAATTTGTATGAAACCTATGCATAATGATGGAATGGGTGGTGTTTCTATTAAACAAATTAAGCTTACCCTTAGGCCACCTAAATTTGTTTTAGTCAATAGCATGTGCAATTGTTATAATAATGAGAGTGCGATTAGTGGAAATGAGCTACTTACTTAAAAAAATATCATAGAAGATGAATTTAATAATGCTAATAATGAAACATATGAGCATAATGAAAATAAAAAATTATATCAAAATCAAATTAAATCTATTGCATTATTTCAAGAATGCATTTGTGAGAATCTTAAAGATCTCAAAAAGATCCTTTTACTATACTAAAAACTAAAAACATAAAAGGTGTTTATGAACAACCATTATTGTTTGATAATACAAATATTAGGGCTACTAGATATGTATATCACACATTATTTCCAATCTCCCTCCCCTCAATAATAACATTTCATACTACATCTATTTGGGGAATGGAAAATTTTTTAACCCTTTTTCCCTAATTATCAAATAACTATCACTGCATCCTCCATGGGAACAATTATTACTTCAACTAAATTATTAGTTTTAATAATTACATCAACACAAGTGATGTTTCCATACAATTTGGTGATTTTGAATTCTTAAAATAAAAATCCAAATGGCTTTATAATGCACATTATTTTACAAGTTAGTCAAGATTTAGAAATAAAGGTTACCAACATCGAGAAAAATTATTTGAAATCAACTCATGTTATGATGCATTCAATAATCCTCTAGCACTTTTCCCCTTGTCAGTTGGTTTTGTAGTACCCAAGTTCACACTTTATGATGGCAAAGGTGATTTTGAACAAATCTTTGATATTTTTTATGTGGCATATCGTGTCTATTATTATAATGAAAAATTTTAAACCAAATTAATTGCAAGAAGTTTAAAGTACTATTATTTAAGATGGTTATATGATCTAAAAATAAATATACAATCAATAGGATCATGCAAACCTTTAAAAGACCAATTTTTAGCACATTTTTAAAATTAGTATTATTGAAAATATGTCTTATGCATAAATTTTCAATATCTAACAAGGAACCAATGAGCCCATCAATGAATATGTTTTGATATATTAGATAATGTTGGCCAAAATGACAAATATAATGGTAGATAAAGAGCTTTAAAATATATTTAATCAAATTTTTGTTGTACCCTTAGATGAGTCTAGTATTTTCAAGAAGTTTAAATCTTTTAATGGCTTATGCCATATTTTTTGAAATAGAGAAATGAAACTTGTTTCATTAAACAAGCTTAAGTATGTAGTAAACACATTGACTACATCCAATACCAAGTTTCACATCAAACTAAGCTATAAGGTCAAACCTACTTAGGAAGAAAAGAAACAATGACTACAATTAATATAGTATCACAACAACTTTATTGGCTTATCTTATCTAATGTACCTGAGAGTTAACTTATATAATTATTCAAGTTACTAACTTCTCTACATCTGAAGCTAGTGGAGTGTCATCTCATTTCTTTCTCTCCTCCTATGGTGGTTGATATGATCCAAACTCTACCAAAATAATATGATGAAAATGATTAATGTGACTATAACTAATGTTTGAGGCATTCTAAGAATAAAAGTTTTAAAATGAAGCATGAGATACAAGATCTTATTGATAGTTATCTACTCACCTTTGAGGATTATCCAATAGATTTAGGACCACAACCTAATGATCATCAAAATCAAAAGGTATTCAAAAATACATTACAATATTATTCTAAGAAAATATTTTATGTAAAAATGG
>JARHVA010002808.1:1165000-1187500 GCA_037957365.1 Torreya grandis | reverse complement strand
ACTTACTCATGTGTTTAACATGTGGTGTGATATGATTATTAAGAGAATGTGTTTAGTATGAATCTTGTGGTTAAATAATGTATAGTGAAACATTATCTTTTGTTATGTATAAATTACATGTCAGTATGATATCTTTCAATAGAATAGATTTTCTATGATACACTACATGTTTAGTTTTATGATATCATACACATATGGGTACTAGATTATTCTATGGATTCTTGTACCATTTTATCTACCTATCCATGAAGAGAGGACCATTTCTTATCAATGAATTGCATGAGGGATTAATAGTCTATGATTGGTGTGAAAAATCACTCACCTAATTATCTCCATCCCTGCAATATGACTAATTACTTGGAGACTACACTTGAGTTTTAGATTTACACGAGTTGGTTCAACTCAAGTTCTAAAGGACTAGTGTCTCCTTAATATATTAAGGATAAATAACTAAAAAATATATAATTATATTTCATTTATATATTTTAAACAATAATTATTGTATTAGTGGACTAACTGTAGTTGTGTCCTAATGTATTTACTTTCTTTGGAGTGCTATTAAGATATATATTATTTTTAGTATTTGATTTCGAACTACTTATGTTCTAAGTTTTTTATTATGATTGGTTAAAGTTATTTAGTTTAACTATGGTTGAGTGAAATGATTTTTAAGTATTAGTTTTCAAAAACAAATACTACATTATTTTTAGTACAACTTTAAGGGTTGTAACACACATTGTGGGAACTCATTAAATGGGATAATTTACACACTTACATAAGATACCTCATATGGTTTATAGGCCTTCTATTTAATTTGATTATAATGATATTGTAGATGATGAATTACATCATCATTACTTATTTATCAGAGTGCATATTGATCATCACCCTATATACAATGTTAAGGTTTAGAATTCTTATAGCGATAATGTATGCACCATGACATTGTGCAGACATTCAAGACAGACACATGATTTATTCCCTTTTACTAAAACAATCAAATCATTTTATAAGAAGGCACAACAATTTTTTGGTGAGATTGATTTAAATTTACAAGTTGGTCCAACACATGTCACCACAACATTTTCAATTATACCACATACATGAGTCTTTTATATGTTATTATAATTACCTTGGATTCATAAAATTTATGTGGTAATTTATAGAGTACATGGGTGTCTTAAGTATATTCATGATAGCATGGTATTTTAAATTTTAGGGTTCTAATATGAATATCATATGCAATAAGAAAAAATTGTTCCATGGCATCCAATTATACAACCTACGAAGGTTAATAATGCATGAAAAGGTAAGCAATAGGGAATCCCCTTTCATATGCACTCAATATTTTAAATACCATTGCATCAAAGATATATGGTGGACTCTTTGATATTATCATTACACCTCCATTACCTATCCAATTATTGACAATAGAGAACCATATTTTAGAATAGGTAAAAATACGTAATATTACACCAAGGAAATCACATAACATTAAATAATGGGTTCTAAAAACCAGTACACCTTATACTAGTACATCATGACCATAGAATCCTATGTGACATACGCAAAATATTATAGATTCTCTAGTTCTACATTTGGCACATATACATGATCCTCGGTAGCATGACCAATTTATTATACCAAATCCATTATATAAATAACATTATGAGCACCCCACAAATGGGTTCACCACTAGAAATTTATTTCCAAACATATCCCAAAAATTCAAACAAATATAAAATTTCAAATATTAAATAAAATACAAAAATAATTAAATCAATTAAAAATACAAAAATAGTTAGCATATAAAATGACTACTAAAATTAACATATGTTTCATGGGTACTTGTGTTTGATACATTCATACATTAGATCCATGATACATGAGAATATATATATGTTGGACCTTTCCTCTTCTCACATGACACATTACGTTTGGGGAGTATTGATTCTATATGTTCATGATTAACACATGTTATATTATTTTATGATCATTTTTATTATCATATTAAGTTATATATTGAGATTTACACATGCATGTACTCACATTATTATTTTACATAGTATACTTACTATGCTATTATAGATGATATTTTGGGTAACATATGTATGAAAATATTAGTATGGCATGCTTATGCTAATTGATTTTATTTCATATGTTTCATATCTTCACATGCCTTACTTGAGTGTACTTCTTGTTTGATTCTTTGTCTTGCTTATGCAACATTTGCACATGTTACTTGCTTATTAGCCATAGTACTATGAATCATGTTCATTTATTTAGTATGTGTATATTTTCATATGTCTTACCCTTTAGTGTGTGATATTTGAACATACCCCTTGTTTATTGTCTCCATAGACCTCTACTTGGGTGATATTTGAGTACTTTAATGTGTGAGAATAATTATTTGATGATCTTGTTTTCTTATATATGTTTCCATGCTTTCAATAATGTATCATAGGGTTTGTTATGTATTCATACTACAATATACATTATTTTATCTATTTGGACATGATACTACTATATGCTTCTTTACTACATGGTTCACATAGATACAACACATTTATCTTATCCATTTAAGATAAGATGACTATCAATTTTTCATTCCCCTCAACTCAAAAGGAGGGAATATTAGTGGTGTTATGTAATTAAGACATGAATCCACATACATGAATTTGACAAAATCATCATAATTTTATTTAGTTTTCATAATTCAGATATAAATTGTGAAAAAAATTTATACATTTAGCATATATTTTGGAATGATTTTTTCAAGTGTGTGATATATATTATACACATGTTATAGATTAGAAGTTATATTTTGATAGATAATTTAGCTTGATACAAATTTGAGGTGTATATTCCATGCAAATTCACAAAATTACAAATACATTAATTTCACAATATAAATATATTCATGCCCCAACTCTACCAAAATGTACCATTTGATATTTTATTTAATACATCAATTGGCTTATTTGATTATTTTGATCGAGATATGTGCCCTAAATGGAATTTTAAATAATTATATTATGAAAAGTTGATATTGTCATATCATTTAACTTAGGAAAGATTGGGTAGATTATGATCCACTAGAGTTGTGCAATTAATATTTTCAGCTCTTTATGGACTTGGCACAACTTACAATTATACTAGATTTTGGGCATGGTTACCCTCTAATTCCCATCTTCACATCTCCAATGTTTAGTTATCAAATTATCTCCAATGATTTATCTAGGAAGCATCATTACAAAAGTGAACTATCAATGAAAAACATGGTTACACAGACACACATGTTATGTTCCTTACTCTATTTTATTTCAAGTAAATTTCAATTATTAAATTTCAAATTTTATGCACTAATTAAAACTATAAAATTATATTAGTTATATTTCATACACAGAAACAAATTCAAGTAGGTCTCAATAATTAAAGTGTGTTTTACAAAACATGGTAAACATTTCTTTCTTTTAAACTAGAAATTTCATCCTTGTGCATAACCATATTTGGGGAGAGGGGGTTGGGAAGTAGGTAGAGTAGGGCATAGGGGAATGAATATTCTTGAATATATATATATATATATATATATATATATATATATATATATATATATATATATATATATATATATATATATATATATATATATATATATATATATATAATGTTAAATTAATCTTATCCACTTGATAAGTAGCATTCAAGGATCTACGCTCTAATTCTTAGCCTTATTTGTAGCTGATAAGCTTGCATTCACCATCTCACTATGCCTAAATACTTATCTTATAGTTTGAGTCTCGTATTATGATTACTCAGATCACATGTAGGCCATAATATGCTTAAGCTTAGATATATATCTTTCATTTTTAGATTCAAATATACATCAACCGTATATTTTTTGGGATAATTGTGTTTAGACTTGGATAGTAGTGTCAAAACTATTGTCCATTCTACACCATAAGTATACGTGACATCTAAACATTCAAATATGGAAATATTTCATTATGTAAGGTTTGGCATATTATGTTTCATTAACCCTTCCATGAGAATCTTATAAAAAGGTGTGGCAGAAATAAAAGTTAAATACCACTCATTTTCATCTAGAAAATACTAAGAAAAACCTTATTTAAACTCATTCAATCAATTACACAATTAAGATCTACTACCCTATTCTTCCTTATTTCTATATCAATCATAGGAGTATTTGTATTATAGGTATGAAGCATTCAAAGAATAACTTGTGAAAATTATTTTTTAATTTAAAATCTAGATTATTACATGCCCTTGCATATAGCATATTACACCCTTGTGCACACACAAGACAACACATAGGGGAGAAATACATATGTTTCAGGTCATCTTTTGAGTAGTGGATATGCATGCAATGTAGATTGATAAAGGGATCCATTGATAGTGAAAAATGACATGTCAATGAATCAACCATTTTTCCTATCATGAAGGTTAACATGGAATCATACCAATTTAATATTAAGGGTATAATGAATGTGAATTTATTCTAAATATATGTAGAAGGGATTTTTTAAATAATCTAGTAAATAAAGAGCAACTCAAATATTAAACACTGCATAATTATTATTAAAAAATTAAAAATTTCTTTAACATCAAATAAAAGGTATTAGATTAAAATTTATGTAATCTAACATATTAAATAGATAAAATCTATAAATGAGAGTCTCTTAAAGTAAATATCTCTGATCCTTTATAATTATGTTTAATCAACTTGTTTATGATCTCTTGATATTTTTTTAAGATCAAAATATGTCAAGAGAAAAGAAAGAAAATGAACTAAATGATAAATAAAATAATTTAAAAATGTAAGTAAAAAAAAGAGACAAAAAATAAATACTAACATAACACAAGAACTTAATCTAATAAAACTAAACAAGATACCTGTTTAGAAAATAATTAACCTCTAAATTAAAAAATAAACTATCATGTAATAACTTATGATTAAAACAAAATGAGAAACAAGAAACAATAAAATATAACTTAATCTAATCAAATCTTAACTAATATTTAAATTTATTAAAAAAATAAAAGGCTAATCCAAGATCTCAGACTTAATATTAAACATCTTTAAATATCCAAATCTAATTATTTAAAATGTCAAAATATAATTACTCAACAAGACAATCAACAACTATTTAATACTACTATCTTTAATTTATAATATACGTAATCTAATCATAGAATATAACCCAAAAAAAAAAAAACTTAATGAAAGAAAAATAATACACATCTTAGAACATAACCATTTTTAAAATATAATAAATAAACTACAATCCTAACTAAATCTGAAAATAACCCATAATAAAAACCTAGAAAGGAAATCAATGAAAATGAAAATAAGCATAAAAT
Source organism: Torreya grandis (assembly GCA_037957365.1). Classification (NCBI taxonomy): domain Eukaryota; kingdom Viridiplantae; phylum Streptophyta; class Pinopsida; order Cupressales; family Taxaceae; genus Torreya; species Torreya grandis. The sequence continues at coordinate 1,182,118 of JARHVA010002808.1, read as the reverse complement.
AAAGAGAACAAGAACTAAATGAAAAATTTAAATAAAGCATATAATCAAAACAAAATAAAAAAATTCTAACTATAATATGATAACAAACTAATTAAAATACACCAAGATAAAATATAAGAAAGAAAAGGAAAGTAAAAGGAACATGTACACGTCTTAAAAAAAATATTTGTCTTAATAGAAAATGAAAAAAAATTATTGAGAAACAAGATTTTAGTACAAACAATTTTAAAAAAGAATCATTTATAACTAATAGATCAAAAAATGTCACACAATGATGTATTCATCATTATTCAGAGCAATTACATGAGATTAATGTAGATATGACTATGTAGATAAAATCATTAAAAGATATTAGGCATATTAGATTTTAGATAATCGATTTATAAACTAAACAAGAAACTTAGATATACTTGGGCTATAGAAGATACTTAACTATAATAGAGTGTATTGTTTGATCTATCTAAAAATAACTATTTAATCTCAAAGATTATTTTCACAAATAAAAAAATAAGATGGAAGCTTGAGTAATTTCAGAGCTCTTTAATACATGTAATGTTTCTCCCTTTTTGATGTGACTTTGATCTTTTTATAAATTATTTAAAAAATAATAATAATTAAAAATATTTTATAACTAACTTGTTAAATGGTTGTTTTTAAATTTAATTGAATTTTAAAACTCAATCAACTAAAGTATAACTTATCTTTTTATTTTTGTCTTTAAATAAATTTTAAAATATTAAATCAAATTAAAATAATAGACTGATAAAAAATCTAATAGGTAGCTGCCCTCAACTCATCACAATACATTTTAAAATAAGAATTCAACTATGAAAAAGAAACATAATAACTACTAATAATTTAATAAAATTAAATACTTTAAAATTTTAAATACCATAAGCATTTCTATGTAATTTTAGTAAACATCATATATATAGTATCACCACATCATATCAATTCCACAACAAGTTAAATTCAAAGTATTCAATATGAACAATGACTTAATCTAAGTCTGAACTAGAAATTAAATCAACAAAAAAAGGTCTCATATTTAGTTTGGTACTCTATGTACTCCATAGGTTTAGTGAGAAGTTTTAATAATTTATTCCCTTAGAGTCATACACCTCCAACTTAACCTTCTTCATTTTATTAGCTATTAGTGATTGTGCTATATATGGATTTTAGGATGTTTCCTAATAGAAGAGGCATTTATTTCATGCTCAGGTGAGGGAGTTATAGTATTAATAGGTAAAATTTAATGAGGATGCACTTTTATAATAGATTTAACCACAGTTTTTGGTTGTTCAAGAAATGGAATAGTAGTATGAATGTGATGAGAAGATTCACTTGGAGTAACTCATTTATGAGGATGATATCTTCCATACGCTATTCTCAAACCTCTATTACCATGAAAAGTTAAAAAATTAGCATGAAATAAATCAAGTACATCCTAAGATGTCAGAATATAAGCCTCAAAATTAATGTATATGTGAGTTCTATGATTAAATACTAAAGGAAAATTGTTCACAACCATACAAGCACCAAAATATTAGCCTTGAGAACTAATATATAAAGGAGTTCCCTCATTATGTTGATCATCACCATGATTCCATATATCTTTGACAAAATTATATGCCTCCTAAGATGTCAGAATATAAGTACATGAAGTACATCCTAAGATGTCAGAATATAAGCCTCAAAATTAATGTATATGCATGAAATAAATCAAGTACATCCTAAGATGTCAGAATATAAGCCTCAAAATTAATGTATATGTGAGTTCTATGATTAAATACTCAAGGAAAATTGTTCACAACCATACAAGCACCAAAATATTGGCCTCGAGATAATATATAAAGGAGTTCCCTCATTATGTTGATCATCACCATGATTCCATATATCTTTGACAAAATTATATGAATTTAGGGTCCACCCTAACATATTTGAATAAAATATACTGAAATAAGTATCTAAAATAATTTATTTAATAATCACTTGCTATATCCAAAATTTAAAATGTTAAAATATGATGTCATAATATTTTCTATCAGGATTATCACACTAAAAAATAAACTAGAAAATTTTCTAGTTTATATATTCATTAATTCACAACATGATAAATGACATATAACTAAATCCACACCTGTTCAACTTTTCAAGCCATAAGACCTATATTGAATCTATAAACTATTTAGGCATTAAAATATTTCAATTTTATAGATAACTAAATCTTTAAATAATCATATAAAACTAAAGATTGACATATACCACTTCTAATAAAAATATCAAAATTTTATGGATGAAAAAATTCCCAGGAAGATCAAAAGGTGGAAAGAATCAAGCCGAAATCAATAAAAATGATCCTTTGTAATTCTTGAAATACTTAGTAAAATATCATATTACTTCCTTAAAACACATGCCCTAAAGTATTTTGCCAACTTATGTAGTTTTAAAATTACCAAATTCAATTATGTCTTCATAAATCCAAATCTAATATAAAAAATAAATCTCATGATAGAATACCATAAAATATAACTCTTTCACTATCTCATAAATGAAGAAAAAAAATTACCTATTCAAAACCATACCACACACATCTTAAATATATAAATTATATCATATCTCTAAGAATCATGTAAGCATTTTTAAGTCAACATGATAATGACATTAAAAAGAAAATAATCACTACATACCTCAGTTAAATTTCATTGTCTTCCAAAGGATTATATAGATATAAGAGATAAAATCTAAATATTACCCAAAACTAGAACATAGGTAGATGATTTTGAACTATTTATTTCCTAGAATAACCAATGAACAAAAAATTCTAGTATTTGTGTCAAAACTACATTCATACTTATTTACACATAAATCATGGTTAATTACAAGTAACATTACTGTTCAATCCTTCCAGAATACCCCATATTCCACATGCATGCAAACTATTCATCATATATTTGAAAAAATGAATCATGAAACCAATCTCTTTGAAAATAAATGGCATACAAAACCAAACAAATAATTTTCCTTCAAATGTCCATTCCCAATACTCAAATACATTTAAAACAAAAAATAAATCAGCCATTGAATGTTAAAGTTGAGCCATGTCCAACATAAAACCAAATTTTTGAAATCATTTTTATTTTCCAAACCAAATTATCAAAACCCATTTCCATGCATTTGATGAAATAAAGGACTTGATGATATGAAAAATCATAAAACCTTATTAATTCAAATCAATATTCTATGTGTGATATACATCATTAACAAGCGCTTCCAAGAAAAACTCACCACTTAATGTCATCAAAATAACTCGACAAATTCTCTATCAACAAAAAAGTGCATTAAGAATTGAAACCAAGAGATTTTTCTCAAATATGTACTAAAATATCCACATCTCTTCATCAAACAAAAACTAATCACCAAAAGGTCAAGGTCAAGCTATATCAAAGCAAATCCCAAATTTGAAACCATTTTAGAAGTGTAAAATTAAATAATCAAAACCCATTTCCATATCCATCTAATCAAAGAAGAACCCAATTGCATGTAGATTCCTTAAAACATTCATAATCTTATTTTTACATGACTATTTCAAAATTTCAAAACCAAAATCCAAGATATATATTCATGTAGACAAACATAGACATATGAAATGTATTAATTAATATATCTTCACATCAAAATAACAACTAAACCATATGTCATATAATCTCTATGAAAATCTTCTCCAAATCTCACTATATTAATTCTTAATCACCTCAACACTATTTTCTACTAGAGCTCTGCTTCCACACTAGGATTTTGATCATATGAAATTAAACAATAAAAAACCACTTTTATATTTACATAACCACCATTTAATATCTATAATGATGTTTTCAAATTTTATTGGTTTACATAGTTCTGCCATCTGGCCAATCGATTATGCCAAATTTTATATCAGATATTCAACCTTCTTATTTGGATGGTCATAGATATATTTTAAATACTATAGGTATATTTTAAGTGTACCCTATGGTGAAACACTTGGATGAATCAAATCCTTGGACAACATTTCCTAAAGTTATGCCTTAAACTCAATTATCTATATTTTTATCCTATAGGGTGCCCTAGATTGTAGTTATGATACTAGAATGATATCTATAATGAAATAAAATTAACTTTTTGGAGGAAACACTAGTAACTCATCTGAAAAAACATTCCAAATTTATTGTACAAAGGGATAATCTTCCAAGGTTAGTTCCTTGGATTCTATAACTTCATCCATTTTGATAATGAATGATTGACATCCCTTGCATTGATCCCTCTTTAACCGAATGGCATAAATTTGCCTTAGATTAATTTGCCTTTGACTTCCTCAAATTTGGGTTAGGTTTCCCAAATTGTTTAGACATTCAAACTTTTCAAGTAAGCAATCAACTTTGGTTTTATGTCCAAAAAACTAATTCAATCCTAGGATCACATCCTATGACCCTAGTGATGTTGTATATGTTGGAACATATCTATATAATGAGAGGGTAGTGAATCCATATATCAATTAAATCCAGTCCTTTCAATACTTTTAAAGTAAATTAAAATATGTATGCACATCAAATTAATTATGTAGATACCACACACACAAATACACATTACACAAAATTTATACGTGGAAAACCCAAATGAAAAAACCATGGTGAGAATAGCTGTTAGAATCTACTATTCTAATCCAACCTCAAAGTCAAAAACCTCACTGATTACACATTGAAGGGCACCAAACTTAAGGAGACACCAATCCCTTGATTTAATATCTTCAACTCTAAGGAAGCACCAACTCCCTAATATAGGGACCCACTCAACTTATCTAATGGCATCGACCTATCAAATTATTTTATGGAGTTACAAGTCCAATTTATAAAATAGATTCATACATGAATCCAAATCTTTGTTCTTTGTTACAGGTCTGATTTGTAACTATTCATGATATATATATATATATATATATATATATATATATACATATATATATATACATATATAATCTCTTTATGACTTTATTATCTCTAATCTTCTCTATCCCTCTAGTTTTGTGTCTAGATATGTCTCTATTCAACACTCTTCATCTCACTCTAACACTACTCACATGTGTGTTTATATTTTTATGTTTTACACCATTCACCAATAGTTGCTCATCCTTTCTACACTTCTACTTATGTCTAGATATTCTTCCATGTGAAACTCTTTGAATAGATTAACCAAATTTTTCCTTTATCCTAGATATCATATATATTAATAACTGACTTAAGGTTCCATATCTTATATGTTTTCACACTTAGACTGTAACACATCATGCCAAATTGTGGACTTTAGTTCATTATGACTTGAACTGTAAGTTTCTCATGTCTCAATTTCATGCATAACCACTATAATTTCCTATCTCATTACTATTTATAGCATATGCTTGACTCAATTTTTGATGCACATTCTTATTAATATATATTTGATTAGTTAGACTGATCAATCTCATTTTCTATTTCAAGATATATAGCTTACATGTAAGTTCTTGCAACTGACTGTTAGACTAGACATAACTTTAAATATCGATCATTGATCTTTATTTTGGAACCATGATCTGATGATCCATATTTAAATAGATTAACTTTAAAATTCATCCATTTGATCACATTATTATAAGGTCATGATATCTGTTAGATCCTTGTACGCTTCCAAACTTTAGCTTAGTCAACTTTAAAATGCATCCATTGATCTTCTTGATCTGAGCTTTCATGTGTTGTTCAATTTCCAAAGATGCATGTTCCTTATCTTTATCTAAACATTTAAACATTGAGTTTCTTTATCCATCTCACTAATTCCTACATCTTTGGATCACTTTCACTCCATCGATCTTCTTAGACTTGCTTGATCTTTAACTTGCCACTATGTTGATAAACATCAATCACTTTTTTCCATATAAGTCCACTCACTCCATTAGATCTTATTTATACAATCACCTGCTCACTATCATATTTCTAACAAGCTTGATCATTAACTCTGACAAACTTACACTCATTGGGTTTTTGTTTGATGAGATTTATGAATGTGACACTTGTCACTTACATGTTTAGTCAGAGCTCCTTTTAACAATTTGACTTCATTACACTTCATTGGATCATCTATGTACAATGAAAAAATAGATCTTATTTATACAATCACCTGCTCACTATCATATTTCTAACAAGCTTGATCATTAACTCTGACAAACTTACACTCATTGGGTTTTTGTTTGATGAGATTTATGAATGTGACACTTGTCACTTACATGTTTAGTCAGAGCTCCTTTTAACAATTTGACTTCATTACACTTCATTGGATCATCTATGTACAATGAAGAAATAGACATTGATCAAGATGGGATATAATATAAATTTTAATATTTAGGAAATATTAAGTCTTTTGATTATTATTCAAGATGTAAATTTCTAGGTTGAGGGGTTGTTTTTAAAATGTTGACAAAGGCTTAAGTTATAACTTAAACTACTGAGTCCTGCCTATATCTAGTCAACATCAAAATAGAAAATCGTTGTTGATGCCATGACATAAAATCTTAGGGTTTAACTGAGAAACCCTTTTTTGTTTGAGAGCAAAGATATTTTGATTTTGAGATCATTCCTTCTCATTTAAACCTGTGGACCATATATTCAAGATGTTCATGAAAACCCCATAATAGATATTCTATCTATTTCCTTTGAAAATGTCCATAAGTGATCTTTGTAAAATTATTAAAACTTTGAATGACCTTATGTAGATTTTGACCAAGTATGGATACCATTTCAATATGCTTGAAATTTTAACTTTATACCTACATAACTCTTGTTGCGCTTTATCTCATGAATTGAAAATTAGCGCAGACAAACCACTTACATGGGGGATTCCATTCATATGACCAATTGCTCCTAAATATTACATATGTACAAGATATGACATCATGAAAATGCATGTTTATCTATTTATTACAATCTACAAATTTGACAGTGTTGTAAAATAGTATCAAAATGGCTTAGAGCCCATCTTTGATCAAGCATATCTTTTATCATGATATATCATGTAACCTAGGATTCAACACATAACTACTAGGGACTAATGTGAACACAACCATGTGAATAGCTCCGCCATACTCATTCATGCATGGCAATGGTGATGTAAACAAAATGCCTTCTCATGTTTTCTATCATAGACCCAAAATGTTTAGATGATCAATAAGAACTAAATGAATTCTAGTCATGCACACAAGCATTCCAATCATTATTAACCTCTAATAGGATTAGCATATACATTCCTAAGCATTAAAGGCATCCATAATTCCAATAATATCACATTTGAAATCAATGATAATCATATTTCCAATAATTTCTCCCTTTTTCATTGATGGAAAACTAAATGTTTTGATCTTCTAATATTTTGATCTTTCTCTGGCATTGCTTGTATTGGATTTTGATGCAATTGAACTGAGGTTGTTTATACCAAATTTTATCCCCCTTATCTAGTGGCACATATTCCTAATACTCAACTTTAACACTTGATCCAAGATTTAGTATCTCTAAACTTTTTGAGAGAGCATTTTGCTCTTCTTCTCCCATAGAGAGCATTTGCACATTTTCTCCACATTTGACATCAATGGAAAAGGGACTCTTTTTGATTATTTGTCCAAATTTTTCTCCCCCTTTGATAGATAAAGGAATTGTACAAAAATATGAAACCATCAACTCAGTATCAATTTTTAAAATTATACATTCCTAAGTTGCCTTTTTTCTCTTCTTCAAGGGATTAATAAAGCTTTTATGAGACTCCCCCTGGAATCGTGCCCTATCGCTATGATCTAGTTATTTGATGTAGGATCCACCAATCCCAACTTTTATCTTAGATATTTAAAGTATTCCTCAGGAAGAGGTTTGGTGAATATGTCTACAATCTAGTCCTTAGTTAACACATATTCGATTGTGACCTCTTGATGTGAAACCTTCTCTCTTAAAAAGTGATACCTGATTGATATGTACTTGGTTATAGAATGCATAACTATATTCTTTTATATATTCATAACACTTGAATTATCACAAAGAATAGAGATAGGTGCCTTTTACTCTCCCTTGATGTCCTTGAGTGTTTGTTTCATCCATAAGAATTGAGTGAAACATGCCACTACTGCTATATATTCTGCTTCTACTGTAGAAAGAGTGATTGACTCTTGCTTTTTACTTAGCCATAAAACAAGTTTGTTTCCAAGGAAAAATGAACCACCACTAGTGCTTATTCTATCATCCACACTACTTGCCCAATCAACATCTATATATTTTTTCAAAGTGAAATATTCACTTGTAGTGTACCATAGGCCATATTTAATTATGCTCTTGATGTATATAAAGATCCTTTTCACTACATTTAAATGTGACTCTTTAGAAGTAACCTAAAATATAACAACCATGCACACAACTTTCATGATATTTAATCTTGATGTAATTAATTATAGCAAGCTACCTATCACTGATGTGTATGTAGTATGATTTACATCAAGGGATTTATCTTCTTTACTCAGCTTACATCTAGTTATCATGGGAATACTAACTAATTTGTTATCTTCCATTCTAAATTTCTTAAGTAATTCCTTTGCATACTTGTTCTAGGATATGAATATCCCTTCATCATTTTGTTTATATTATATACCATGGAAGAAAGAAAGTTATCCTAGTATTAACATCTCAAACTCACTTTGCATTTTTGTAGCAAATTCTTTGCACATTTTGTTATTTCTACCAGCAAATATGATGTCATCTACATAAACAACAATAATAAACATATGTTCACCTTCTAATTTAAATTACAAATGGTTGTCTGCACATCCTTTGTTAAAACCTTATTATTTTAGGTACTGGTCCAATCTTGAATACCATGCTCTTGATGCTTGTTTTAGACCATATATGGATTTATTTAGTTTACACACATAATCTTTTTCCTATGAAAACTAAAAACCTTATGTTTGTTCAATATAGACTTCTTCTTGGAGGTTCCCATTCAAGAAAGTATACTTGACATCCATTTGATAGACTTTGAACTTCCTATAAATAGAGAATGCTAGAAACATTCTTATGGATTACAATCTAGCAACTGGAGAAAATGTTTCCCCAAAATCTATGCCTTCAAGTTATTCATATTCTTTTCACACTAACCTTTATTTATTTCTTATAATATCTCTATCCTAATTGAGCTTGTTTATATAGACCCATTTTATATTTATCACATTCTAATTAGAAGGTCTTGGGACTAATTACAAAGTTTTATTCTTTTCTATTTGGCTCAACTCTTCTTCCATGACTTTTAGCCAATTTTCATCCTTTCTAGCTTCAACATAGCTCCTATGCTCAATTATAGACATCAGATCAAATCTTACTTACTCCTTTCTCATTACATCTTTTCTTCTTGTCTGAACTCCTTCATTCTTATTGCCAATTATCTTCTCTTTAGGATGATCTTTTTGAATAAATACTAGAGGTGAATTTTCATTCATTTCCTCAAACTCTTCATTATTTTATTCTTATTCAAGATCTAATTCTTCAATACTAATTTACTTGTTAGTTTCAACGTGTTTTAATCATTACTCAACTTTGACATTCATGCTCTTAACAATTTTGTGTAGCCTTTTATTGTAACATACATAGGCTTCACTTTCAGTGGAATAACCAAGAAATATTTCTTCATCACATTTTGATTCAAACCTTCCAAATTTGTCATCTTTTCTCTAGATGTAGCATTTTCTTCCAAACACTCTGAAGTACTTATCAAAGGTAGACTTTCCATACCATAGCTCATAGGGAGTTTTGTCATGGTTTACGTTTAGTTTAACTCCATCTAAAATGTATATTTTTGTTTGGAATACTTATATCCAATATCCATCAGGTAACTTGGCCTCTTTTATCATTATTGTGGCCATCTCTTTAAGTATCATGTTCTTTCTCTCAACAACTCCACTCTACAGTGTAGTCCTTGCTATAGAGTAATTCATTTTGATAACATGATTCTCACAATACTATATGAACTCATTTGAGGTGAATTTTCCACCTTTTTCAAATATCAATCATTTTATCTCTTGTCTAATATTATTTTCAACCATGGCACTAAATATCTTAAATCTCTCAAACACTTGAGACTTGTTCTTAAAAAATGTTACCCATGTCATTCTTGAGTATTCATCTACAAATAACATGAAGTATCTATCTATTTTAGATCCTCTTGTCTTAGTAGGACCACAATGATTAGTATGAACTAATTTTAGAGGCTTTGTAGTTGCATACTCTTTTATTTGAAATCTAACCCATGTTTGCTTGCCTAGTTGACATTCTTGCAAGTAGTATCTCTAGGTTTGGTTATCTTGGGAATGTGTTTGACACACTTATTTGAGCTTAATTTGACTAAGTTATCAAATTTAACATGGCCCATTATTCTATTCTATAACCAACTCTCATCAAGCTTTTATATCAAGCAGCTATTTCCATTTACTTCAACAAGATTATAGATATTACTTTAAGTCCTTTTCCATTATGTAACAATTCTACCATATCTCTTTAGCTTTTAGCCTTATACATTAAATGTGAGTTTGTATCCATTTTCACACATTTGACTAACACTTAGTATATTATGCTTCAATATTTCAACATAAAGGACATCATATGTAGGGATTTTTCCATCTATGTTCAAGGTTCCTTTACCTTTTATGTTTACTATTGTGTTATCTCCCAAGATGATAGATCCTTCCTTATATTTTTTTGATTTGGTGAAATTAATCTTGTCACCAATCATATTATTTGAGAAACCACTGTCTATCACCCATAAATTCCACTCCTTGGCATGGAGTATAGTTTGAGAAATCATAGATTGATTTTTCACTCTCCACACATCCTTGGGTTTCTTATTCAGTTTATTTCCAGAAACTTGTGAACCTTTGTTCACATTGGGAGGCATGATTTTATTTACATTGTGTACTTTTGATCTTTAAAATATAATTCTACAAGGTTTATCTATGTGACCAAAATTATTTAAATTATAGCACATTACATTATATCTAACATAGGAGCAAATGCGTTTTTACTTACAAAATTTGTTCTCCTTATAGGTACAACTCTATAGTCAATAGACCTTTGAAAAAAATCATTATAGATATAAAAATAACCATACAAAGATGAGGAATACTTGATCATAGCATTTCTTGGTCTATCATGAAGAACTATTCTAAACTTTGGTGTATCTATCTGCTTCAGTTAGCTTTGTCTTCTTCTTCTTCTCTTCAAGGTTCTTTTCAGGTTTAGCTTTCTTCACATCTGTTGTGTTTGAGTCTTTCTTCGTGTCTTCACTATATTTCTCTTTCATTGCTTTATATTCTCCTTTTGATTTGAATTTTTCATATAGGTTAGTATATGTACTAGTTGAATAACTTTTCCCCTATCATAACCAAGACATAATCTCTCTTTTGAGGGATTTTGAGAGTTGATCAATTCATCAAGAATGTCTGATCCTCCTATCAACTTTAGTCTTTTATCTAATTGAACTTTGGATTTTTCAATCTCTTTTTTGAAATCCACTATCTCTACTTCTAGCTTCATACATTAATTAGATTTAGATTATAGTTTAAGATTGACTACATCTTCTATTCTCTTAGCATCTTCAACTTATGTCTTTAGACTCACTATCATCTGATCAGATTTCTCAAAACTTTTGGACATTTTTTCAATTTCCTTTTGTCTAAACTTCTTCTATTTTGAGCTATCCTTTCTCAGCTTATCAATTTGCTATAAAATATATATGATCTCAAATTCAAGATCCACTTTTCCTTCCTCTTCTTCATAAGAATCTTCAATTTCTTATTGATCTAGATCTATAGAAGTTGATCCTAATGTGATGAACGTTTATTCATTTCCTTGAACAACAAAATCATAGTCATGATCATCATTAGAACTATCATTATCTTCCATTGAGTCACTATCTTCTTCTTTGTATAGACTTTTCTTGTTTTGGAATAAGTTCTTCTTGAGATTGTAGCGTTTTACCTTTTATCTACTCTCTAATTGCTCAAATTTATTCCCCTTTTTATGAAGGCATTTGGCAACAAAATGTCTTACTTTACCATAGTTAAAGCATTTGAAGGGTAACTTACCTCTGTACTTTCTAGATCCTCTCTTCAATCTCTTAACAAAGCTAGCTTCTTCTTCATCAATCTCCTCATATCTGGATGAGGATGCTTTTGGTTTTACTTGCTTGGAAAATTTGAATGCATCTTCTCTCTTGAAGGTGTTTTCCTCTCCCATTATCATCTCATAGGAAATGAAGGTTTCATGCAAATAATCAATAGTGAGTTTATCTTGATCTATTACTTAATCTATTACAAAGGTTTTATAGTCATATCTTGATGGAAAAGATATTAAGATCCTTTTGATAATGATTGATTATTTCATTTATTCCCAAAGCCCCTCTGATTGCATTAACTATTTCATATACCACAAGGAGGTAATATACAATCTTCTATTTCTCATTCATTTTAAGGATTTCAAACTTGACTTTGTAACTTTATAGCTTGGCCTGATTTATCTTCTCATCACCTTCATAGATGATCTTCAACTTGTTCCAAATATGTTATACATTTTGACAATGCATCACTTTAACAATCTCTAAATTTGATAATCCACAAAGAATAACATTCTTTGACTTAACATTACTCTCATATGCCTTCTCGGTAACCTGATCAATAAGATTTATATTAGGGGATGTATATCTATTTACCATAGACATCCATACATTAAACCCTAATGAGGACAGATATTCTTCCATTCTTGTGCTATAGAATACATAGTTTGATCCATCAAAGAGAGGTGCTTTGTTTGATGAAGATCCTTCTTGACTAACCATTTATGTTTACTATTCCAAGATCTACCTGACCTAATTAATCTTCTTCTAAGGAACCATGCTCTGATACCAATTTTTGGAACACATCTAGATACTAAGAGGGGGGTGAATTAGTAAATTAATTAAATTTAGTCTTTTCAATTATTTTAAAGTAGATTAAAAGATATATTCACATAAAATCAATTATGTAAAGATCACACACACACAAATATGCATGAAACTAGATATATACATGAAAAACTCAAAAGAAAAAACCACGATGAGAATAGATACTAGAATATACTATTCTAATCCAGCCTCACAGTCAAAAACCTCACCACTTACACATTGAAGGGCACCAACCCTAAGAAGACACCAATCCCTTGATTTAAAAGCTTCAACTCTAAGTATTAACCCACTCCCTAATATGAGCACCCACTTAGATTATATAATGGAACCAACATATCATATTCCTATATGGAACTACAACTTCAATTTACAAAACTAATTCATACATGAATCCAAACCTTTGTTCTTTATTACAGGTAGGATCTACAAGAATTCATGCTCTACACATAATCTCTTTGTGCCTTTCTTCTCTCTACTCTTCTCTACCCATATGGTTATGTGTGTTTATATTTTTCTATTCAACACACCTCATATCACTCTAACTCTACTTCCCTGTGTCATTATATTTTATGTTTGACACAATTCAACAATAATAACTCATCTTTTTTGCACCTCTACTTATGTCTAGATATTATTATTTGTGATTCTTTCTAAATAGATTAACTAAATTTTTCCTTTATCCTATATATCATATATATAAATAATTGATCTAGGGTTCCTTATATTCTATATGTTTAAACTAGGACTATAACACATCATACCAAATTCTAGACATTAGTTCATTATTAGTTGAACTATAACTTTATCGCATCTTGATTCCATACATCACCACCATAATTTCCTATCTCATTACTATTTATAGCATATGTTGAATTCAATTTTTAATTTGCATTCTCATTAATGTATATTTGATCAGTTAGATCGATCGATCTCATTATTTGTGTCAAGATATAGAGCTTACACATAAGTTCCTACATGTTCTTGCAATTGACCATTAGACTGGACATAATTTTAAATATCGATCATTGATTATTAGTTTGGTGTCATGATATGATGATTAATATTTAAACATATTAACTTTAAAATACATCCATTCAATCATACTTTGTTAGGCTCATCATATTTATTGGATCCTTGTACACTTTTGAACTTTAGCTTAGTCAACTTTCAAATGCACTTGTTATTCTTCCTGATCTAAGCTTCTACATGTCATTTGATATTCAAATATGCACATTATTTATATCTATCTAGAAATTTAAACATTGAGCTTATTTATCCATCTTGATGCTTATTATATCTTTGGATTGCTTTCAATCCATCTATCCTCTTAGACTTACTTAATCTTTAACTCACCACTATGTCGATAAACATCAATCACTTTGTTCCATCTAGGTCAAATTTATCTATTAGATCTTTTTTATAAGATAACCTACTCACTATTAGATATTATAATAAGATCAATCATTAACTATGACAAGCTTAAGCTCATTGGGTTTACGTCTGATAAGCTCCATGAATGTGACACTTATCACTTGCATTTTTACTCAAAGCTCCTTTTGCCAATTTGACTTGGCTTTGCTTCATTAGATCATCTATGTATGATGAAGTGATATCCATTAGTAAAGTTGGGACATAATATAAAGTGTAAGACTTAGGAGATAGTAAGTCCTTTAATCACTACTTAAGCTAGTAATTGCTAGGTCAAAGGGTTGATTTTATAATGTTGACAAAGGCTTATGTTATAACTTAAGTTATTAGGTCCCAGCTATATCTAGTAAACATCAAAATATAAAATGCTTGTTGACACCATGAAATAAACCCTTAGGGTTTAATTAATAAACCCTATTTTTTCTTAGAGCAAAGATAATTTGATTTTGAGCTCATTACTTCTTATTTGAACTTGAGTACCACATATTCAAGAGTCTCATGAAAAAACCATAATAGATTTAATATCTATTTCCTTTGAAAATTTCCATAAGTGATCTTTGTAAAATCATGAGAACTTTCCAAGAACTTGTGCATATTTTTACTAAGTATGAAGACCATTTCAATATACCTAGAAGGCTAACTTTGCACCTACATAACTCTTATGGTGATTAATTACATGACCTAAAAATTAGTGCATATGATCTTCTTACATGAGGAATTTCATTCATATGACTAATTACTCCTGAATATTTCATAAGTATAAGATATGACATCATGAAAATGTCTATTTATATATTTCTTTCAATATTTAAAATTAGACTAAGTGTTGGAAAACACTATCAAAATGGCTTGGAGCCCAAATTTGATCAAGCATATATTTTATTGCACTACATCATGTGACCTGGGATTCAATCCATAAATACTAGGGACTTATGTAATCACAACCATGTGACTATCTCCCCCATACTCATTCACACATGGTAATGGCATAGTAAAAAAAATGCCTTCTCATGTCTTTTGTCATAGACCCAAAATGTCTAGATGATCAATAAGAAGAATTGAATGAATTTCAATCATGTACACAAGAATTCCAATCATTATTAACCTCTGATAGGATAGCCATATACATTCCTCAGAATCAATGACATCCACAACTCTCATTATCTTACTTTTGACATCAATGACAATCATATGTCCAATAGTATAAATATCCGCAACTATGGTGAATTATGGCAACTAGAGTTTAGCCTCTATAAGACATCTGTCAACCTTGACATTAGACTCATTAACATATTGTAATGAGTGTGCATTTACCATAAAACCAGATTTCCTAGATCATTTAATCAATATTATAGCAAAGATAAATCATTCCATAAATCTAGTATGACTAAAATAGTAATCAGATGATGAAAAAGAGTACTTGATACTTCGATAAGAGAGGCTTAAAATTGAGCCTCCTAATCATCCACAGTAGTGTGGAAATTTTTTAGAAGGATCCCTATTATGAATTACAAGTTGTGTTCTTGTTCTTGTCATCTATCTTCCATTGAGGACAATCTTTGGCATAGTGATATATTCCACAACTAAAGTATCCTCTTATACATCCCTTCCTCTCAACCTAATTTTAACCCTTAAATCCTTCTCTAAAATTGTCTCTTTGTTTCCTATTCCCTTAAGTATTACCAAATCTTATCTTCTAGCTATTAAACCATTTTTTGGAATTCTCATTCTACTTATAGTTATTCTTTTTGAACATTGTCTTGGAACTACCAAACTTGTTCCTATACTTCTAATTGACCTCTGCTAATGATTTCATATGTTATTTCTACTTTATGACCTTTTCAAACACCTAATAAATAGTGTATGGTATATGCAAATCCAACTTTAAATAAGTATATGGTTTCAATCCCACAATGAACTTCCTTATAAATAAGCATCCATCCTCTTAATACTATGGAACATATTTCAAGATATTAGTAGACTACTCCCAATTCTCGTTCACTGAAAAGTCACCTTGCCTTATGTTTTTAAAATCTATCAAATTTTGATCTAAATAAATCTAAGGTAACTTCCATGCTCTAAAAATATATACAAATTGATCCCATGTGGTGGTAGTAAAATTCTAACTCATTTCAACCATTATATTAGCCCACTAATTTGTTTCTTAACTAACTAATCGGTAAGCTCCCCACACTACCTTAATGAACTCAAAGTAATTTTAGTCTCAAATAAATTTTTAATATATATGAGCCAATCTTTAGATCCATCACCCAAAACTATTCCATCAAATTTGAGAAGTTTTACCTTCTCTATGTCCCATGATAGTTCAATAACTACTTGATCTCTAGCACCCTAGTGTATTTCCTCATGCCTTTATTCATGAGGAACTTCTTATTCATCAATATGTTTTTCAAGTACATCCTATTCATTTTACTCTTGTGATCCATGAACGACTAACTTTAGATATTCAATGTAGACTCAAGTTTCATTCATAGAAACAATAATCTAATCAATTTTTACATCTTTCTCTATTTTTATTTAAATAGGATAAAATTGAGGGTTTATATTATAATGACCCTCACTAACTAATCTACCTCACACCATTCTCATTTATAGAAAATTGGGAGAATAAAATTTATGTTAATGGACTAATTAGGTATGAGA
>JARHVA010002808.1:1155000-1160000 GCA_037957365.1 Torreya grandis | reverse complement strand
TAGATCAATCCACCTTTATTTTCCCATATTAAAACCCAAAATAAAACGTAATGATGATCAAAACCTTAATTTAATTTAATTTACCCCATTTCATCATAGCAAAATCCTAATTCAAAGGTCTTACCCTTAGTCAAACATCAAATGATAAAATTTAACTTAAATCTTCTACACAATAATCACTTCTATTCAAAACATAGAGACTTAAGATTAAACAACATTTTGATGTAACATCTATATAATTTATCTTAAGGGGAGGGGGTATATTTCCCCTAATTCTTTACCAAATCCTTTATACATGTTTCTAATTATTTTTTATTCTATATGACCTTGTAACCTACCACAAAATTTGGTACCATTATTTTAAATCAAACACAAGACAAGAAATATTGTCAACCTAAGTAAATTACAATTATATATATATAAACAATAAGATAATTGGATTTATTAAACTAAAGTAGGTTATATTGAATAAACAACTAGATGAACAAGAATGATATGGTCAAACAATGGAATATGCAAGTAATAGACTTGTTACTACATTCATGTCTCTATAAACATAATGTAGTTAAAATAATCACATGAAACTAATAAATCAACATGTATTTACAAGTTATTAAATTAAAGCTACCAAGATTTAGATCATTAAATTCAAGCGTATTATATTCCTTCCAAGAATATTTTAGTGGTGTGTGCACATGTCTATTTTAGTCATTTTTCTCAATACCCATTATAGTTATTTATTCCCCCTCTCCGATGATACTCTTCCAACACACTATCAATGAGGTTTGAAATATCATGCATCCAACTCATCAAAAAAATTAGTAGTTATCCCATATCATGATAATAATTAGTGTATAACCATAACAACTATTGAATGTAAGAAGTCCACAAAAATCATGATCATAAACATAATGTAACAACTTATCAAAGTAATAAATATGTTAACCAAATAACATAAACTAATCCATCTCAAAATAAAAAATAGATCTACAAATAATCAACACATAATCCACAGATAAATGCTTTAAAATACTATAGGGAAAAATTGGATGTGATGGTTTTTCCATTTGTGATGTGACTTTGATTTGTTTATAAAGTAATATTTCTAGAAATAGCTAGAAATAGGTTATAACTAAATTTTTATTTAATTATTGTTAATTTTAATTGATTTTTAAAAATCAATTAGTTAACTTATAACTTAAAATTTAATTTTAGACTTTAAATAAAGTATAAAAGATCAAATAAAATTAAAATAATAGACCGATAACAACTCTAATAGGTGGAGGATGTAAACTCATTACAAAATATATATATATATATATATATATATATATATATATATATATATATATATATATATATATATATATATATATATAAAGTATTCAACTATGAAAAACAAATATAATAAATATTATTAATAAAATAGAATAAAATAAAATAAAATACTTTAAAATATTAAATGCCATTATCGTTTTCACATCATTTCAATAAATATCATATATATTACTTTGTAGAAAATAAAAGTATTGTCATATCTATCAAAACAACCAAAATCATATGCATATACTCAAAGTATCACCATATGATAGCAAGTACACAATAATTCCAATTCAAAGTATTCAACATGAAGAAATAGATAATTTGAGTTTGAGATAGAAATTAAATCAATAAATGGAGTTCCCCTATTAGTTCGATACTTTGTGTACTCCATAAGTGTAGTGAGAAGTTCATCCAATTTCATGCCCTCAAAATCATCAACCTCCAACTTAACCTTCTTCATTTTCATAGTTACCATTAGATGTGCTATAAGATTGCCAACACATTTCTTGCTATAAGAGGTATGGATTTCATGTTCAGGTGAGAGATTTATAATATTAAGAGGTACAAGTGAATAAGGATGTAATTTTGTAGTCGCTTCTAGCACATTTTATGGTTATTCAAGTAATAGAACATTATGAAAATTATATTGAATAATAGTTTGCATGTGATGATATGATTCATTTAGAGTAATTCATTTAGGAGGATAATATCTTCCATATGCTCCTCTCAAACCTCTATTACCATGAAATCTCAAAGAACTATCAAGCAATGAATCAAATCCTTTCCAAAATGTGGGATCAAAATCCTCAAAATGAATGAATAAATTATTTCCATTGTTAAATAGCTGAGGAAAGGTGTTAGCATCTATACGACCATGAAAATAGTGGACTTACGAATTACCCTAGGAAGGAGTGCCCTCACAATGTTGATCAACACCATGAATCCATACATCTCTACTAGAATTATATGAATTTGTTATCTAACTAGACATCTTTGAACAAAACATACATCAATTAGCCTATGAAATAATTTACATAATAAGCACTTTTTATATCTAATATTTATAATGTCAAAGTATGAACTCATAATATTTTCCATCAAAATGATTACACTTGCAAATAAACTGCCAAGAATTTTATTTTATATACTCATTACTTCACAAGATTATAAATGACATATAACTAAATCCATGCTTACTCAAATTTTCATACCATAATACCTCTATTAAATATATAAACATTTAAACCTCCATATATTTCACCTTTAGATATAAGAAAAGCATAAAATAATCATATAAAAGTTAAGCTTGACATATACCACTTCCAATAGAAATATTTAAATTGTTACGCACATAATTCTTTTTTTTAAGGTCAAAATGTGAAACGAATCAGAGTTTAGTGAATAAAATTTAACCATTGTAATCCTTACAATACTTAATATAATCATATGTCACTTTCTCAAAACACATGACCTAGAGAATTTTTCCAATTTATGCAGTCTTGAAATTATCATATTCAAATATGTCTTCAAAAATGCAAAGCTAATATCAAAAATAAATCTTGTAACCAAATACTATAAATTATATTTCTCTTAACATCACATCAATGAAGGAAAAAAATGAAATCTTTAAAACCATATGGCACACATATTGAGTATATATCTTTTATAATTACTTTGGGAGTCCTTTAATATTTTTTCAACATGATAATGACATTAAAACCAAAATCATTATTACTTACTTAATTTAAATTAATTCTAACATAGGTAGATGAATTAGAACTACTTCTTCCATAAAATATAAATTGAGTAAAAGTTTCCAGTATTGATATCAAAACTATATTCATAATTATTTGTGTACAAATCATGGCCAATTGCAAACAACATTACCATTCATGTTTTCCATAATATCCCATATTCCAAATTCATATAATTTATTCATCATATATTTTCAAAAATAAACCATGAAACCAATGTCTTTGAAAATAAATGGTAGTTAGAACCAAATGAAGAAATTTCCTTCAAATATCCATTTAAAATACTCAAATCTCTTTAAAATAGACAAAAAGCAACCATGAAATGTCAAAGTTGAGCCATATCCATGATAAAACCAACTTTTTAAAACCACTTTTATCATCTAAAATAAATTATCACAACTCATTTATGTGTATCTAATGAAATAAAGGTCTCAAATATATACAAAATCACACAACCTTATTATTTTAAATCAATCTTCTATGCATGGTATATATCATTAACATAGCTTTCTAGGAAAAACCCACCACTTAATATCATTAATAAAAAAACCTCAAAATAATCGTTTATCAATAATAAAGTGCATGCAAAATTGAAACCAATATATTTTATTCAAATAAGTACTAAAATACCAAAATCTCTTTGTCAAACAAAAACTTATCACTAAAATTTCGAGGTCAAGCCATATGAAATAAAATTCAAACTTTGAAACCATTTCAAAAGTTCAAAATTGACTAATCGAAACCCATTTCCATGTGCATCTAATGAAACAAGAACCTAACTACACGTAGATTCCTTGAAACACACAAAATCTTTTTTTTAATAAATAAATTAGAATTTTAAAACCAAAATCCAAGATGTAGATTCATTTAGAGAAACATAGACATCTGACCAATATATTCCATTATTATATCTTCACATTAGAATAAATATTTAAGCATACCTTATATAATCTCTATGAAAATATTTTCCAAATCTCACTATATTATTTCTCAACCACCTCAATTTTATTTTCCACTAGAGTTCCACTTCGACACAAGGTTTGTGATAAAATGAAATCATATAGTTAAAAAAAAAATTATATTTCCATAACCACCCTTTAATAGCTGTAATGACATGTTCAAACTATATTGGCATACATATTTCCACCATCTTACCAATAGGTTATCACAAAATTATCAACATACTAACCTTATCTAACAAACTATTTACTTTCTTACCAAATCAACTGCCAAAATCAAAAATCAAGGAAAGTACTAATAAATTTAATGCAAACTTCCAACCAAATCCAAAAGGATCAAACCTAGGGTTTGATAACCTATTTACTCTATTTTCCACCAAATCTATGGTAAATCATCTTTTTAAGAACTTAACTATGTTTTTAACATAACATTATTAACCATGGTTATTATTTGTATCTTCCAAATTAGGATGATATTCAACATAGTTATCAATTCAAACATCACCATGTTCAAAGTGGATTGAATGCGAGCAATGACTTATATAACCTAGTTAATGTGAATATTAACAACTAGTTAATAAAATGCATCTAACACTTAGGAAATGCATTTAAGTCCTCAAAAATGTTTATAACCTAAGTCAATAAACATTAAGTTTTTATACTTTCAAAGCATTCAAATTATTGTAGGATTCAAGAATATTTCCTCAAAACATTTAAGTCTATCAATATATTTCTTATTTAAATTTAAAAATTAATTATTGAAAACCTCTTACGAAATCAACATGATCAAGAATGCCTATTAATATGTGATATGGGTCTTGAAGACAAATTCTGAAAACAAAATAACTTCTAATGCTTGAATCACATAATAAATAAATGAATATGCATCTTACTCATTTTCACCAATTTACATATGACCAAGTGTTATAATGAAACATGAAAATAAGACGATTATCAGATTTGA